>JANVCQ010000007.1:25734387-25745130 GCA_025531925.1 Erythroxylum plowmanianum | reverse complement strand
CCCCCCCCCCCCCCCCCCCCCCCCCCCCCCCCCCCCCCCCCCCCCCCCCCCCCCCCCCCCCCCCCCCCAAGAACTATAAATAAATCCCTCCCCCTTCCATTTAACTTATCCCAAGTAAAGAAAATATTATGAGTGTAAAACTCTTAGTTCTCCTCATTTGGTGAGTAAGAGAAATACTAAGAGTAGTAAGTTTTTATGAGTAATTGTGAGGTGTATTGGGGTAAAGGTTTGAGAAAGAGTTTAAAAATTAGTGAGTTGAGTGTTGAGTGTAAACACTTGTAAGTGATTGTTTTTCTCCCTAATAAAAAGAGTGTGCAGTAGCTTCGGAGACGTAGGCACAATTTGGCCGACCTCTGTTGTCAAAATTTTATTTTATGTGTTTGCTCCATGGACATTCTAGTTATGTGGAAATAGTCTAATTTTCTTACATGAGTTGCTTTCTTCCTAATGATGGTAGGTTTTGCTTTGCTTTGCTTGTTGATGTGTAGATTTCATATTAGTTCGTGAGATTGACTAGCTTTCCCTGTAGCTTCAAGCGATTTTCCCATAGATATTTAAAGAGAAAACACACAAAAAGATTGGAACTTTCTGCTTGGAATCATTAAATTTCAATTCTTTTATTTTTCCCTCAACTTACCTGATCAACCTTTTTATCTTTCTCTCCCTTTTTCTAGTTTACGTACGAATTCAGATTTGTGGGTAGAAGAAACATTCACATTACATTGAGTTTTCAAGAACTAAGGAGGGTTCATGGTGTAACACATTGGCCTTATTTAGTTGGCATAGATTCTTGCTTAAGAAAGTAATCTTTTTCCTAAAATTTATATTATCCCATTTGGTTCATTTTTTTGAGTAGCTAGGAAAGTAAAAACTTTCCCAATTTAGGGAAAGTAGTAGCATTTTACTTGGATTCTAAATCCCAACACCCTCTTGGTATTTAGATTACTTTCATCAGGAATTTAATCTAAAAAATACCCTAGCCAATTTAACCCTTTTCTTTTATAAAACCTTACCTCCTCTTTAATCAATGTTATAAATACCGTACCGGACTTGGTATCGGATTAGGTTCTGGTACAGTACTGTATCGATACCGTTTAAGGTAATTTTTTAAATTTATGAAATAATCCCTAATTGTTTTAAAATTACAAAATAGTCCATTGTCATATTATACAATTGTACTGTATGTTTTTAACCCTGTCTCTAAAAATCATAATAATTTTTAAATTATTTATTTTAGAAAATAAAATATTTTTATTAATACTTTATTAATAAATATTATATAAAATATTAAAGTAAATTTAAATAAAAATAATTTATTTTTAAGTTTTATTTAATTTATAATTATTATTAGTAATAAAAATATTTATTATTATTTTAAAAACAAAAATTAAAAATTCACAATAATTATAAAAGTTGAAATAAATAAAATAACTAATTAAAAAACTTTGAAAAAAAGGGGTGAAGGAGAGATAAGAGGGAGGGAGGGAAATTTTAAAATTTCTTGAGAATGTTGTAAAAAAGTGTCCCTATTTTTTAAAATTTTCGGTATCTACAAGAATTTAGATTTTGAATATTTTTACTCAGAAGTTTCAATCGACAATCTTTAGGTTCATATTTTTCCTTATTTAACGATTTTAATTTTATTTGGTTTTTAGGGATATAATTGAAAACACAAGTTAAAATTAAGTTACATTCCATGAAATACTGTTGCATACCAAACACTATAATAAGAATATACCAAACTTTCCTATTAGAATTCTTATAAGTATTCAAACATGTGAATATCTTTACTTTCTATAGATTTATTTTTCGAGAAATCATATTCCAAATTTACTTTACTTTCTCACAAACCAAACGGGGCCATTGAGTTTTCAAGAATTAAGGAGGGTTCAAAGTTTACACCATAAGAGAGCATTGACATTGGATGCCCAAAAGGTTTATGCGTGAACAAAGGACATAATTTTATTTATATTTAGTTAGTTAGTTTAATTTAACGATGGATTTAGTTAATTTTTATTAGTTAGTTTAATTCGTTCTAACGTGTATAAGTGTTGAGCACTTTTGAAACATGTGGCAAACTATATCAGCAAACTTAACAAAGACACTAATTTCGAGTTAAAATTGAAAAAAATTGAAAGTTTAAGAATTTAATTACTACCTTTTAAAGTTCGGGATATAATTGTAAAATTGACAAAATTTGAAGTTTTTTAAATTAATCCAATGATAAATATAATTGTAAAATTGACAAAATTTGAGGTTTTTTAAATTAATCCAATGATAAATAACTCAAATTTAATAGATTAATCGTAAATTAGGAATAATCTATTTGAAAAGTTAACAACTTAAAACTAAATAACTCAAATGTAATAGATTAATCATAAATTAGGAATAACGTATCTGAAAAGTTAACAACTCAAAACTAAATATGTTTAAAACAATACATGCTAACACGTTGACATTTGAGAGCACTTGGGGCTTCAGGAAGAAATTTTAGGAGGATTAAGCGTAATTTAATTTATTATTTTTAAATTATAATTTTCTTATTTATTACAACTAATTGTAATTAAAAATTATTTAATTTAAATTAAATTGAATCCATTCTAACTATTTGAATTTAAATTCGATTAAATTGTATTTGAGTTCATTAACTTGAATTAGGCCTACTTGATCTTGAACAATTTGTTATCTGGAGAGCCAACTTTGCCTTGTATGTTTTTACCCTCAACCTTTTAGACATTATCTGCTCTCACATGAAATAATATTAGTAATTTGAATTTGTTTTTTCGGTTCTCAGATCAACTGCTCAGCTTTCCAACACTAGATCAGTTGTTCCACTATCGCACTTCTGCTGCTGAAAACATAGACATTTTACTAAAATTCATTGGATCTGGTTTTGTTCTTGCCAAAGCCAAGCCGATGCCCCCTCACTTTTGCTTATTTTCTTATAGTTCTTCTTCTCATCGTGTTGGGTTGCAGTTTTGATCCCAAGCACTTGACAACCTTGTAGGGAGAGTCGAAAATGCACTGCGAGAAGGAAGATGACATGGTTAGCGGCAAGGTCTGATTTTATTGTTAACTTTTTCACTTTTTTCAATTTTATATTCAATACCCACTTGTCCTTTTCATAACAAAAAATGAAACTTGAAAGAGATTTTGTATTGAAGTAAGCTCTTCTTTGGCATTACCAGCTCTGAGACATTTTGGATATGCTCAAGGACAAGGAATATGAGAGAAAGCCCATGGATGTTTCTTTGAGGGTGGGTATTCAATTGAATCTTGCAAATGCATTGTTACTAATTCTTTCTTTGTATATTTTAGGGATTATATTTCATGTAGTTTACATGTGGACGAGTGTATTGTGAGATGGGTTCTTACTGAAACATGGCGATGATGTTATTGTAGGACAGTTCCAAGGAAGTTCAAGCATTTACTTATGTATGAAGAGTGGCATTTTAAGGTAAATTTCTCTCGGACTTAATATGGTTAGTCATGTTGTAGATTTGATTTAGGTGAGAAACACAAAGGAAGATATGTATTGTCTATTGATTTTAACCAAGTGGATTAAAGGGATTCTTATGGGATGTGGTGAAATTTTGTTTTTGTTGAATCCTATAGAGATAGCTACTTTTTCTTCTGAATCAAAATTCCTCTTGGATAGTGCTTTTCTCTGAGTTTTATGAAATCAGATGATTGAGGTCTTTGTTGTTGATAAGAAAACTCTTGATGCTAATTTAGAAATCATTAGTGCTAGAATAATCACCTAGTACTTGAGTAAATACAATGCAGTGCAAATATTGAGTTTGACCTGAAAGATGCTGAATTTAGTTCCTCATGCAATGTGACTATGATGTCATCTATAGGGCTATGGATTTTGTGGAGACCAGTCATGAATTTTCTGTTTTTCTAATGTTCTCTTCTTCTCAACGTTTTATATCATTGTATATTTTGAAGCAATGGAAAGTAACACACATGAATGACTTTATCAAGATGACTCAAGGTTTCAAGTAAGAACTAGATTTGCCTGAATCAAAGACAAGAGTAGCTGCATATGAATCGTTCTATCAGCAAGATCAAAAGAGCTCCCCAATGCCATAACTATCTCATATGTGGATATGCACATCAAGTCTCCACTGTTCTGCATTCCTTAAAGGTTAGATTTTAGCAATAATATACAACTTTATCACCACATATCATCTGCTTGGATTAGTTTTAATGGGGATGGAAATGGTGTAACACTTGTGGCAGATTTTAGGACTTCCTATTGATAGCGATAATTTAGCTGAAGTTATAATTCCCCCCATTTTGATAATCATGTTCTATCGAGAGACAAAGCTTTACTCTTGTGTCATAGCCTCTTGTTTCCTTTTCAAACATTGTGAATGTTCATCAAACACTTTAGTTGATACCAAAAAACAAATTTAAGGTTTTAGTATTTTCTTCTCATCAATTAAGAGACTATATTGACGAAAAGCATAGTTGAAACAAATAATGTTAGATTGACATAGAGATATGATAAATTAAAGATATGATTTTAATTTTTAGGATATCATTTAGGTTGAACCCTCCACATCAATCTTACGATAGTGTCTAACAACTTCTTATTTGACCACTAAGCTTTCCTCGGTTTTCATTCATATGAAAATGCTTCAGTGTTTAAAGAATACTTTAAGATATATGTAATACCATTAACTTCAGAAGTTAAATTTTTGTCTAGATGATACAGTATTAAGTTTTAGTTGATTTTATAGAAATGTAAGTACGACAGAGGAATTAGTTACAGATGTTATTGTCATCAGATAATTTATTGATTATGCTGATGACATATCATTAGACTTGTGTTACCTTGTTAAAATTATGTCTCATATACTAAAATGGTTTGTTTATACAACATGTTTAATTCAGCACAATAGTTTTTGGCTGTATTCCTGTATAATTTGTTGAGTTTTATTTGTATAGCCTCTTAATACCCACGTGATAAAACAAAAAAAATGAAAGTAGTTGCCAGAATGTATTTTTAATAGCTTGTTTTGTCTTCGGCCTTATTTCATTTCTTAAATACATTTAAGCCCGAAAGTTTTTGCTTAGTTTTTACAATTAATGACATGCTCACTATAGTTTTTGAGCAGCAACTATGGATCAACATACTGAGTGCAGTGACATATGTGGTTTTGATGATGGCTGATTCATTTTTGAGTTTGGTGATGGCAGTGGTAACTCCTTGGAGGTAGTCCTTTGGAAAATTGAGACAGTGCACTCTTGGGTTCAGAAGCTTAAGAATCAACTTAACATGACAATGATGAAAAATTATGCCAAATTTTCTTCCTCGGAGAATTTGAGCCTTCTTGTAACTTTGGATGCTCATATTAGCTCGATTATAATTTCTTTTGATTTTTTTACTAGCGATGGAGATGCAACTGGTTCAATTTCTTACTTCTTTGTTCTCTCTTTGACGCATATTCAAGGAAAGTTGGAGTTAAAGCCAATACTTGTATTAGAATTATTTAGCTCATGAATCCAAAAATCCTTTATGGTCATTATACTTATAGACTATGATTTATTCTAAAAACTGACTAGTGTTGATTTGTTTTCAAGAATGCTCCTTTGAAGATTGTAACCTATGAAGACACATTTATATACAACCTGGTTTTTTTTTAGTCCACTATGAGTTTCTCACAACTTCATTTACATTTTCAATTTTGCTAATATTTTCCTAGAAAAAAGAAGTTCGATGTTTGTTTTTTTCCATACCATTGTTAGAAGTTTCATGACAATCTCAAGAATTAAACATTTCGTATTTTGACACAAAAATATTTTTTAACATAAGGATTTGTTGTTTATAGACAATACATAATAGTGAGCATATAAAAAATTACATAATAATCATAGTATAAGAAAGAAATTGCCAATTTGCATTAGGAAACAAAATATGCACCTCGTCGATAAAGATTGTAATAACCCATTCTTACACTTAGGAATTTATCTACTATAAGAAGTCATATAAGTCATATCATATGAGAATATATAAAGTGCATTTCATTTACATGCATCATATTCACATACATACATGAATTATGATTTAGTACACATTGCAAAGATAATTTATGCACTCAATTGATTTATTCTAGGATATGAAAGATTTTAAAGTTTATAGTGTGATTGCGTGATTGTGAATTGATCATGTCTTGAATTCTGGTTTGTTGGACTACAATTAGTTAATTGGAATTTATTGTCACAATTGGGTGATCAATGAAGTGTTATATGCATTTAGTCTATGAAAAATATTAAAAGGGAAAGATAAAATGATACATGAGAATTTAAGTTGAACGAGCCTATGAGATGGTAACATGTGGCATCAATAATAGAGTGACAATTAGCTTGAATAAAAGAGTGACAAATGGAGGTATAGTTAAGTGACAAATGGTTTAGAGATTTAATGACAAGTGGACTAGTGATGGAATGACAATTGGTAGTGTAAGAAGAAGACACATAACATGGTTCTCCATTTGACAAGTAACATGACATGTATCCACCTTCTCCTCCACACAGCTACACACAGGATTTTCACACTTGAAAAACCACCCTATGTTTTTGGGTTAGATGCTCTCTTCCTCTTCTCCTCACCATTGAAACCCTCACATAACATCCATAACCTTGAATTTTACGAAAATTTATGTAGCCTTCATCTTGTAAATTGAAACCCTTTAATACCATCTTGTTCTTAAAGTATGTTTGATGCTTAGGAGACTTGCTTAGCTTGTTGATTGAGGAAATCTTGAGACAAACAAGTAAGTATTTGATTACCTTATTGAGTTATATGTGAGCACAACATCCATAAAGATTGGTTAGGGACGAATTGGTATGAATTACATGTAAGGTTGAAGATGAGATGTGCTAGAACTTGATGAATGAATGTATTATTTTTTGTTTTGTTTTTTATGCTTGAAAATAGTGGACTATATGGATGGTTTAGGATGAGATTTGAAGTGTAAATGATGATGTAACTATGCAAAAATGGATATATTGGGAGTGTTTCAAAAATTGATAAGTTAGGGTTATATGTATGAAGGTGAATCATAGTTCTGTTTTGATTATGATGCATGAAAGAATATGATTTACGAGTTATCAATTGAATGATTTTGAGTTGAAATTGGTGATAGAAATTGATGAGGAAATGAAGTGTAATTTAGGTATAATTGAGGTATGATCAATAGATTAGTATGATGGTGTTAAAATTTGGAAAAAGATTGAAGGAAAAAGATGGTCAACCATTTGTTCATGCATTTCACGATCGTGGAAGTAGCATGAGCTTTTACCCACGATCGTGGAAATGCCCTAGAGAAGAAAAGTTTCTATTTTGTCTTCCACGATCGTGGGAAATGCTTGGGAAGTGAAAAACTCTATTTTATGTGATTGTTGAACATTTGATTAAATTTTGAAATGAACCTAGGTGGTTATTTGATTGATTGATTAAGGGTTTGATAATTTTAAAATGATAATTGATGTTAGAATTAAGGAATGGATTGTTTGACATTAATGTCTATGAATTTGGGAAGTATAAGTTGTTGAAGAAATGAAGGTGTTCTTATGAATACAAATGTAATGCAAGGGATATAAGTCATGAATTAGGTATGATTGAATGAGAATTGGGAAGTTGCATGAGTATGGAATGTTAGGAAGGGATGGACACATATGTGATTTAATGAATTTAAAGTAATCGCTTTAAGTCATTGATTTAATCACTAATAAGTTATATACAAACTATAATGAATGAAGGAGCAACATTTATGAATAAGGGTACATACCTGGGGAAAATCAATTGAGCATGTATTGAACATGACACATATACATGTGTATGATTGAGTATTTATTTGATTAAACAAGTTAGTAATGCATACATATGTGTGTATTGCATGATATAAAAGCACAAATTGACCAACCACATACAGACATTGCCAGATCGTCGAGGCAATAGCTATCTGGAGCTTACAGTGAGTCAATCTAGATGTTCTCTCACTATAATCTAGTTGTTTTTTTTTAAATTCAGTTATTGAGTTGCTACTTATGTGATTGCGATAATTCTAGACCATCAATTGTCCGAGGAGAATGATATTCGGGAATGTATTAGAAGTGTTTTGTAAATGTATACGAACATGGAAATATGTGTTCTCAATTGAATGTTGAATGTCGAACTTAGATCCGAAGAATGTGATATATGACTGGAATATATCAAATGTGAAATATTGATTGCATCATATGTGAATTGTTGCATCTCATTACATTGAAATACATAAATAGATAAAAGAGTTTGTGACCGGAGTGACACAAGTAACAAAAAAGAGCTTAAAGCTCATAAATGTGTACAACGAGTCGTAGGTTCAGTTATCAATGAGCCCAGTATTCATAATGGGTACAGGATAGTATATAAAATGAACCCGGTATCAGCAACTGATATAGGACAGTCAAATAGGCATTCGGTCACAACAAAATAAAAATAGAAGTGAGTCTTATGTGCATTTGCATATTTATCTTTACATGTGTTTATGAGATTGATTGCAAATAAATGTTGAATTGTGTTGATGATAAGAAGAATTGAGACAAATGATTGGATTGTTCTGAGATGACTATATGAAGTCTTTGTATTCATAATATGCTTGTTGAAATTTGATGAGTAATGTAATATATATATATATATATATATGTATGTATGTATGTATATGTGTGTGTGTGTGTGTGTGAGAGAGAGAGAGAGAGAGAGAGATTTGAATTTGGATGAGCTGTTATACTGATTGAACTGTGTTTTATACATGAGATATTTATGTTCTATTTGAGTGAGCACAATGATGATGGTTCATTCACTGAGTTTGCAAACTCATAAAATTTGCATCGTTAATTTTCATGTATCGGGACAATCTAACTTCTAAGGCAATCTAGTAATAGTCTAGTATTGTCAATTTTGGAACAAGAACTGGCTCAAAGGTCGGTCAAATAGATAGGATATTTTGACGTAACATTCCACCTCATGTAAAACATGTTGTAAAGAGTAGCAAACTCTTAGATGTTGTTAGTAATGTATATGTGTAGATTATGTACTATAATGCTAAAATGTATATTCATGTTTTTGAATATAAAGGGAAGCTTTGATCTTCTTAAATACTTGTGTTATGTACGATGCCTTAATAAGTGAATGTAATTGCTCTAGCATGCCCTTCTTATGGGGTATATTCTCAGATAATCTATGGATGTTCGGGCACATGCATTATGGTAGTGGTGTGTCACAATTTTAGTATCAGAGCATGATTTGGCATCCCTAGGGACATATAGGAGTAGTTTAGCATAACATTTAGCAAGAAACTCGTATAGTGATCATGATTGTTAGTTGTTATAGGTCATCCGCTGTAGGAGACCGAGTCATCAAGTCAGCTGCCTTGAGTCAATAGGAGCCAACAGAGAGTCTACTATGCCCCAATCTGAGCTAATGCCTTAGAGAGTACCTGAGAGGATAGAAAGGAGGTATAACAAACTTAGAAAGCAAGGGGTTGTGGACTTCTATGAAAGTACAGACCTCGCTAAGTCAGAAGGTTGTTTAGAAAGGACAGTGACGATATTTGACAATATAGACAGTGAGTCTGACGAGAGGTTCGACTATGCAATTTCACTACTTCAGGGTTTGGCCTACCAATGATGGAAGACTGTTCCTAGTAGCTCGATCCGAAATTAATGTGGGAATATTTTTTAAGGGTCTTCAAGGAGATTTACATGCCAAAGATTTACTTAGGCAGAAAGATGAAGGAGTTCTTAGATCTGAAGTAGGGACGTCTCACAGTAGCTAAGTATGAAGTGTGGTTTAATGAGTTAATGGGGTAAGCTACTGCCTTGATTTCGATTGAGGAGGAAAAATGTAGGAGATTTAAAGATGGATTGAATATGGAGATTTGGACAGGGTTAGCAATTACTAATTCGAGTAGTTTCACTGAGCTGAGAGTTGCTTTAATCAGAATCAAACAACTATTGAAAGATGAGCAAGGAGAGTATCAGCAGGAGTTTAGGCTAAAGAGACAAGGTAAGTCTCAAGTTGATTTTGGCAGAAGGTTTGGTAAATGCCAGAGTAGATCGTCAAGATCACAGTAGAGATCAAGACAATCAGGGTTTAGGCTGAGAGGTTATTCTAGTGAAAGAGGATTGGCTTCAAGAGGATAGTCATATGCTAGACAGACACAACAAAACCCCAGTTGTGAACATTATAGGAAAAGCCATAGTGGGATATGCTGGAAGATATCGGGAGTTTGTCTTCGTTATGGCTCTTTTAAGCATTAGATTAGATATTGTCCTACTATTGTTAGAGCACAGTCGGGAGTGAGAGGAGGATCAGTAACTGAAATGACTGTTCAGTGAAGTAGAGTTGGTGGTACCGGATAAAGAGCCAGAGGCAAAGGCAAAGACAGAGCAAGCTCTACAGGTCCCAATGCCAGGACGAGGACTGAGGTGCAGAGTAACTAGCCGTAGTCTCAAGCTAGGATCTATGCCATCACCAGACAGGAGACTCAAAACTCTTCAGATGTCATAACAAGTGTGTTATATGTCTTTAATTTTAAGGCATATGCATTATTAGATCCAGGATCAACGCATTCTTTTATTATTCCTCATCTGGCATCTGGCTTTTAAGGAGGGGTATCTTAGTCTTTTTAGATTTAGTAAAAGAAGAAAGGATGAAGCAAATGGGCTTGTGGTCGTTTATGTGAAGGA
>JANVCQ010000007.1:25700102-25714037 GCA_025531925.1 Erythroxylum plowmanianum | reverse complement strand
ACTAAATAGCATTATAGCAGCTTCTGGCTGCTCAAAAATCAGTTTTGATATTGCCTCTTGATATCTATTCCTGAAATTATTTATTCTTCACTTCTGCAGAAATTCAATTTAAGCAAAGCAGAATTAGATGATTTTTTTGGAGGGCCCGCATTTCTTGCTTGGTCTAGAATGGCAAATTTACACAGGTGCACTTATAACCTAGATTTATTGTTTTGGTTCACTTTAAATTCTAGGTAGAAAGTTTTTTTTCTTTTTTAAGTTCCTTCACAAATTTTAGTAAATATTTGCCACAATGAAAGGTTATGCTGCTCTTTCAAACTTTTGATGTTATGGAGCACAGAATTTGTGATTATTTAAATCAGTAGGTGAAGTTTTTTCATGATGAGAATATATACTTAAACCAAAACATAAGGATTCCTGTATAAACATCTTTCTTTTCAATCTAAGGTGGGGTGGACCACTACCACAAAGTTGGCTTGATCAACAACTAGCTTTGCAGAAGAAAATACTTTCCAGGATGTATGACCTAGGGATGACGCCAGGTACCTTCCTCCCCAACCATCCTTTCTGTCCTATATCGTCTATGAAGCATAACATAATTAAAGCTATTCATAGAGGTTTTTAAGAAGCCATTTAGAAGAAGTAAAGCTATTACATATGAGAAAGCAGTAAGACACATTTAAATTTTTAGATCTATTGCTTCTCCACTTTTGCTAAAGGTAATGTTCACAATACTTTTGAATCAACTTTTCCAGTCCTTCCAGCCTTTTCTGGAAATGTTCCTGCTGCATTAAGAAATATATATCCATCAGCAAGGATAACTCGCTTGGGGAACTGGTAAGTGCTAATTGGTGCAAGTAAGACACCAAATCTTCAACTTGTGAAAATTGCATCAATGGGAGACATAAAACCCAATAAACGCTTGTGAAAAATCCTGCTTCAGGTTTTCAGTTGAGAGTGACACCCGATGGTGCTGTACTTATCTTCTTGATGCAACTGACCCCTTGTTCATTGAGATTGGGAGAGCATTTATTCAACAACAGTTGAGAGGTGCAATTGTCTTAGTTCCAAATTAGTTGAATAGTATGTTTCTCATGTTAATAACTGTGTCAATGTTGCAAACGATTTGATTTTTCGTATCATCTTTTGGTCAGAGTATGGAAGGACAGGGCATATATACAACTGGTAAGGTTATCACCCCTACAGCTAAGTTTGGATACATATTCCAGCTGGACTGTGAAGTTATTGCCTTTTATTGGCTGATTCCTTAAAGTCACTCATTAGCTCACTATTGCTTGTAGTTTCTGTAAAATTATAGGCTAAGTTTGTTCAAGTCTTTAAAATGTGTATATTCTGACTCATGGCAGTGACACCTTTGATGAGAATACTCCGCCAGTTGATGATCCAGAGTACATTTCTTCACTAGGTGCAGCAATCTTTGAGGGAATGCAGAGTGGTGATGACCATTCAGTCTGGCTTATGCAGGTGGATCAATTTTGGCTGTGCAGTTATATTATTCAGCCTTACTAGTTCTCATATTGGGCTGTGATTGACTTTGTTCACATTCAATGTACTTGTGCATTTTGATGCTTTGTCTTGATGAATATTCAAAATCACCCTTGCTATCTTACTAAGTCAATATTGATTTCTGCATCAGTAATTTGTCTTTAAAAATCATTTAGTAATTGCAAGGACTTTGCATTTGGTCCTAATGTCCTGATTTTCTTTTCTTTTTTCTCTGCAGGGTTGGTTGTTCTCCTATGATCCCTTTTGGAGGCCTCCACAAATGAAGGTTTTAATTTCTGATTAGCTTGGTTTCTGATTGTAGGTCTTGGTGAAACATCTCAAAGATGGTCACCAAATTTTTCTCTTTACTTCCGTCTGTTGGGAATGTCTAACATAACGGTAGAACGTCAAGTTTAGTTAGAAGCATACGGATTTAAGTTTCTGTGAAGAATGTGCATGTGACACTATGGAAAAATTGATTATATCTTTTCTATCTTCATAATATAATTTCTCAAGGGTTAGGACATGATTAATAGAAGAAAAAATTCATTTGGGAAATCCCAAAATGATAAAAGTTGATCTTCGAACAGAAGTAAAAATCAATGGTTGACAATATTGGATTTTTCCCTAGCCTTACCATATCGAACATGTATTACACCTTGCCACTGAGGAAAGTGCTGTATGCTATAATTTTTCAACCTTTGCTTCTTCTTTATCATCCAAAAATTGAAGCCTATATCTTTTTGTTTCATGCAAGAGTCTAGCTGTTTGGAAGTAAACTTTTAAGAACTCCACACAAAAGTTGTCATATTTTTTTCGTATGTAACAGGATTCACAATCTTTGCTATGTATGTCTACAACAGATTTTAAACTTGTCAGAATCTATGCATCGTCCACTACACAAATTGCCTCCATTGGAACATTTCTGGTGGCCATCTGCAATTCTCTATGTGCATATGCCTGCATAAAATATTAAATATACGTAGCGTAGTTTGAAATTTTAGATTCATTTAAGTGCAAATTGATAACTACATTTGGTCCATGTTTAGTATACATGTCTGTCTCATCCCACCATGAGATTATGGCTTCGCATTGTTCAAATTTGTCATTTCAATTGATTGTGATGTTAGTTTCTGCCAACATCCAACTTTCCCCAGGCACTTCTACATTCTGTTCCTTTGGGGAGGCTTGTAGTCCTTGATCTTTTTGCTGAAGTCAAACCCATATGGATTACCTCAGAGCAGTTTTATGGCATCCCTTACATCTGGAAAGTTCTTTTTTTTGCCTGATAGTTAATGCTCTTGACTGAATTTTTTTTTATACTTTTGATTAAGCTGCTAATTTGGAAAATAAATACTACAGTGGCTTTGCCTCTTGCGTAGAAGGCAATCTTAAATTGTGAAATGGGTTGGTAGCGCCCCAAACTAAACTGATTCAAGTTGAAGATCTAAAAAAGAACCTAATGGACAACTTGCTAGTTAATGAAACTTAATCAATTATATTATCTACATATTTTTCATTTCTTTATGCAAAGATTGCAATTATGTTTTGATTTTTTTGTTCCATGATATACAGGTGTATGCTGCATAACTTTGCAGGGAATATAGAAATGTATGGAGTTTTAGATTCAATAGCTTCTGGTCCAGTCAAGGCAAGAACGAGTCAGAACTCAACAATGGCAAGTTTATTCTTTTGAATCATCGCCTGATCTGACCTTACTCTGCAAAAGAATAATCAGTACCTTGTTTGCCAATTGTACAATGAATTACATGATTTTGCATCTTTTGACTCGGGAATTGTTTTCCAAATTATTCATTCACTCGGTACCAAATGACTATATTTTTCATATTTTACTTTATGAAGGTTGGTGTTGGAATGTCGATGGAAGGAATAGAACAGAATCCTGTAGTTTATGATCTCATGTCTGAAATGGCATTTCAACATAACAATATTGATGTCAAGGTAATGTTAAAGTTATTCCTTAATCCCCGTAATTTTCATCCTTTATTTTTCCAAAAATTTCTATCTTAAGAAACATTATGTTCCAAGCTTAGATAATCGTTACCTATTGCAAAAGCATTTTCTTGTATAATGTTACGTCTTTAATTTTTTTTTTTTACTTAGTATTCTTAGTCGAGTTAGTTTAGAACTTCAAACACCCGGTATGACCTTATGCAAATAAAAAAATTTTACCAAGTATAATGAAAATTCATTTTCCTTGTACAAGTTTATTTTTTTCTAACATATAGGAATCCCTTGGCACTGCAATTGCTGTTAGTAGTTGCAGAAGGCAACGTGCCCCGCAAAGTTATTGTAATTGATTGACCCTCTATAATTCTCAATGCTTATTGGTAACCCATATGTTTCCATAAATAACAAAAACTTGAAAACCCATCCTCGTTCCCAATTTTGACTGTATCTTGAGCTGTGTGTTCTGGCGTGTAACGATTTTTTATAGTAGCACATTTTTCGAATAAAATTTCCATTCTTTTTTTGTCATTTGAAAATTTTCAGTTTTGCATGAGGAAACTTGACCTGTTGGTTTGTCAGGCCATACGTTCACTAACTTATCACTTGACCAGTTGGGTTGTCAGGCCATACATTCACTAACTTATCTTTCTTATAGGCTTGGCTTGATTTGTACTCAACAAGACGTTATGGCCGTTCAGTACCTTTAGTGAAGGATGCCTGGATTATTCTATATTACACGATTTATAATTGCACAGATGGTGCCTATGTAAGCTTCAAACTTGCTGCTTGATCATGTTCATATTTTAGTGGGATCTCATAATAAGTGTGGGATGGAATTATGCCAACTCAATTGCATATTTTGGACACTATCTCAAGTAGGACGTTGCGCTAGTCCAAGTTGTTCTGGGGTTGTCCAATTTCATGTTCAAGAATGACTACTACTCGTAGTGGTGGCATTAGGCTGGGTTTGGGTAACCTTAGTCTGGGCCCGACCCAAAGTTTTTTGTAAGGCATCGAAAAAGATCTGAGGCCCAACAAACCTGAGGCTCGTGATTTGAGATTAGATCCAAGCCTAAACTAGATCAGGCTTGGGTGGCCCAAAGTCCGGTCATATCAGACCGTATCTGTTAAATTCAAATCGGATCAGTTTTGGGCACAAATGTCATCCCTAGGAGTGAGGCAATTGTGTCTAGTTGTGTATTTAAACTTCTATCTAGATTTTATGTTTTTCTTAGTTTGCATGAAGTCATATAGTCCCTCTTATATTGGACCAGGACAAAAATAGAGATGTCATCGTAGCATTTCCTGATGTTGATCCTTTCTTCATTTCGGTTTCTCACCCAAGTTATAACCGCAATGGCAACCCATTATCAAGGATGGTTATATCTAATCGAAATGCTGATTCATATGACCGACCGCACTTATGGTATTCAACTTCTGAAGTTTTGCGTGCATTAGAACTTTTCATTGCCAGTGGGGATGAACTATCAAACAGTCATGCTTACAGGTTGGCATTTTTGGGTTTCAAAAGCTTTTGTAATACATATCTTTTATTCTCAAATTCCATCGATATCTTGGTTGTTATACTTCATATTCACTTGGTTTTTCCATTTTATCTTCAGCTATGACTTGGTTGATCTAACAAGACAAGCGTTGGCAAAATATGCGAATGAGCTGTTCTTAAAGATAATTGAAGCTTACATGTTAAATGATGTCAACGGAGTTGCTTGGCAGAGCCAAATGTTTCTGGACCTTGTGGATGACATGGACCCGCTATTGCAATGCCATGAGGGATTTCTTCTGGGCCCTTGGTTAGAAAGTGCAAAGAATCTTGCCAAAGATACAGAGGAGGAAAAACAAGTTAGAGGCTTCATGAACTATTATTTAAAACTTGCCAACATTAAGCATGTTGTTTTTCCCTTTCTAGTGAAATACTCCTAATTTGTCCTATGCTGCAGTACGAATGGAACGCAAGAACTCAGCTAACTATGTGGTATGACAATACGGAGGAGGAAGCAAGTCTTCTTCGTGATTACGGTAAGAAACTAGCCCAATTAATTTGATTTGCCATTTTTGATTGAGTGAATGGTGTTGGTTTTGTCTGTTTTTCTTCTGGTCAGTCAGTCTCATTGTTGGATGATTAGGGACTTTTGCAACATAAACGTGAGAATTTTTCCTTGAGGAATTAACTGCAGAATATTTTCTATGATCCCTTATAATCCACATACTGTAGCAAACAAATACTGGAGCGGCCTTCTACGTGAATATTATGGTCCGCGAGCAGCCATATACTTCAAATACTTGATTGAGAGCTTGGAGAATGGTCATGGCTTCCAGCTGAAGAATTGGAGGAGAGAATGGATAAAGCTCACTAATAACTGGCAAAAAAGTCGAAACACATTCCCGTTAAAGAGCACTGGAAATGCCCTGAACACATCTAGGTGGCTTTACAACAAGTACTTGCGCAATCCTGATGAATATAATGGCAAACTTAAGCCACCACGGGACGAGGTCTCTCTGGCAGAAGTTGTCCTGGAAGACAGTAATGTGTATATACGGTAAGTAATATGTACTTTTGCAGGTTTGCCTGCATAATCTCCACCTAGACCAAAACCTGTCAGTAGGGGAGTTTTTAGCAAATGTGCCGTCCGATAACGGTGTCGTATGACAGATCTTGAATGGTATTAATAATTGGCAGGAAATTTGACGGAGTTAGCGTCAAAATGGAATGGTCAGATATGGTTAATGCTGACTTATAATAATTATGCGTAAATGATCATTTATAAATCATATATTGATTAAATTATTTAATTAATTAGTAATAAATTTAATTTAATTGAAATTTTACAAAATTAACATGTTTTATTTTTTATCTTTAAATCACCAAAATGAAATAAATTTTCTAATTGTAATTCAAACTTTTAATTAGTAATTATATGAAAAACAAACTTTACTAATTAAATCACCTGTTGCCCTTAGAATAAGAGGTTATTTTCGTAATTTAAATTATAATTACAAAACAGCAACTTTATGCTTGTTTCAAAGCTCAACCATGGTATAATTGTAAAATATTCAAGGAGAACGAGAAGCTTCCGGCCCCCAAACAGGAAAACACTTGTAAAATATTCAAGGACGACGAGAAACTTCTAGCCCCCAAATAGGATATTCTTTACTAGAACCTGACGGTCTTTTCTTCTTTTATGTGGTTCGGCAGAAAGGTATCGTCACGTTTTACGTAATCGTTTGGTTACTTGGGCGTTCAAGTTCAACGGCTTGGTAGCAGGCTTTCAACATTTCCAAGTTTTACATTATTGACTTTCTCGTTCAGCAAAAGTACACGTCATTCGATTAATTTTAACCTCATATAAAGAAGACTAACAACCTCTCTCACACGTTAGTATGCTAAGTTACTTTTCTTATTAAATGTTTTTTTTTTGAAATATTATTAAATGTTGTTATCTTATTCATTAGAATTAAAATAAAAAATTAAAATTTATTGAGTTCACAAATATCGAATTTATAATTTGATTTAAATTATCAGTTTATTACTTAATTATTAATTATTAATTAGTGAAATAATATATTTAATTATTAGATATTTATTTAATAAAATTAAAAATACCAATTACAAGCTTTATATCATATGATAAAAATATGATAATACTCTTCTACCACCCAAGTAGAGATTATAAAAAGTTTAATATAATATGAAAACTAATTTAATTTGTTGTTTTAACATTTTCATGAGTATTCAGTCTTTTTTAAAATTTAGATCAGAAGTTAAACTAGTAATATAAAAAGTTTTAGTTTTAAAATTTTTAACAAATAGTTGTAAAATCGGCTAAATATTAAATACAATTAAAAAATTTAAAATATTAGTGAAAGAGATTTTTCTTATTTATCAAAGATTTTAAATTTTAATTAAAAAAGTATTAAATAAACATTAATTAATTTATTTTTATTTATACAAACTTATTAATTTATAAAAATTGACTAATTAATTTTTTATAACAAGAATTATAAAAGCAAATCAAACCAAAAATTTAAAACTGAAATGAAAAGTTGAATGTTACAAAATTTTTATGATTTAATGATTGAATTTTTTATTGTTGTTAAAATAAAACATGACAAGAGAGTGATATTTTAAAATTTTAAATTAAAATATAAATCTTTCTTCATAGCCAATCAAAATCAACACTTTCTTTCCACATTTTCACAAGATTCGGTAACTATGGCCCGCGAAGCTTCCATGGGTGGTGGTGGGCTCCAGTTGTTTTGCCGCCGGAAACGACTCGTCTCCGACCTCGTGACAGTTGTAAAAACCGAACTTATATGAACGTTTCCATAATTGCACGCGGCCGAATGTTCCAATTCACTTAATTGCCCTTCTTTAAAAAAGGAAATTCAAAATGCTACAGTCGTCAAAGGGTAATACTGTCCAACAAGATAGTTGCAATCTTCTTATCGGTTCCTTGTGCTTCACGTTGACACAGGACGACGCGGACTTTGCTACGCTGTATAAATATCGCGAACCTAATCCAAAACCCCTCGTAAGTCGTAACCTAGCATTTCTTCGATCGCTTTCTCTCTTTCTCGTTCTTCAGATCATAATCAAAAACCAATCGTCACAACATCAGATGGCCGCAAATAGCTCATACGGTACGTCGTGGGCTGATCAGTGGGACCCAGACGACTCTGTTTCTTATCGGTCGACGACCACCACCTCCACCAAGAACTCATCTTCGGCCACCGCAAAGTACAAGCAGAAGTTCGGAGAAGGTCTCGGGAAGACCAAAGCTGTCGCTTCCACTGGCGTCAAGAAGGTTAAAGAAGGTACTACCGTTGGGTTCCAGTGGATCAAAAACAAGTATCACAAGACTACTCAGAAACATTGATCCGTATTAGCTAGAATTGTCAAAACTATATCCCTGTTTATTCTTTAGCTTTTCTTTATTTTCTGGTGTTGTCAGTTTCCCTCCTCTGTTCATGATTTCTATTCGTTTGTTTATAGCACACATCACCATGTGGTTTTTTTTTAATGTGATTATATAAATATGATGGTGAGTTTCTTTCACAATTTTCTGTAATTCTGAGACTTATATTGTATACATAAATGCAGTGACTTTTAGTTTTTGTATATCAGTGAAGCAAATCCGATCCTTTTCTTCTGAACAGATCATTACGTGGTTTATACGTACAAAGAAAGAATTTAATTAAAAGTTGATAAAGACTGTTTCTTGAAGACGAAGTTTGGTTTTATCTTATGCATGCTGTTTGAATGCGTTGTAGCTACGGGGGTATTACGGCTTTCTTTAATGTTACTAGTAGGAAGGTCCGAAACGGACTGTTATTGTCAAAACCTAACGCAGTTCAGTTCTAGAAAGTTTGAATCGGTATTCTAATTATTATATATATATATACACACACAACAAAATCCAACAAAACGAAAAACTAAAGAAATAGAAGTGAAGCTAAAATCTTACTGGACCCTATACAAGGCATAATGACCTGCACCGTCAAGAATCCCATATCAGAAAATTACAATAGTATTCAACAATTTATAATAGTGTGCGAACCTTTTTTTCTTGAGTTAATTTTTGAGAGTGAGTTTGGCACTTTTTAATATGATAGTTAATTTTTGGGATGAGTTTGGCATTTTCTAATATGGTAGTTAGCTTTTGGGAGTGAGTTAGATATTTTCTAGTATGGAATTAAAACTAGATTGTTTTGATAGTTTGAGGTGGTGTCTGGTTATATCCATTTACTTAATATGTTCATGAGATATTCAATTCTGCTCTGGACTGAGGGGTGTATATCAAAAATCTCATATCGGATAACTATGAAAGTATTTAATAATTTATAATAGTGTACAAACCTTGCCTTTAAGCTAACTTTTAAGAATGAGCTAGACACTTTCTAATATGTACCGCTGTGGCTGTGGGTGGTGGAGCGGTCCGGTGGCTCCACCGCCAGAGAAGACTCGTCAGGCGTACCTGCCTACATAACAACTACCAAGATAGATTCTGGATGCTTCTGCAACATCACGCGTGTTCCATGTTTGAATCTAAAGTCGTCCAAGGGTAACACCGTCCAACTATATTTTATTTTAAGTTCCTTTTATCTCACGTTGAAATAGCACCGCACGGACTTTGTAACCATATATATCACATAAACGCATAACCCCTTATAACCCTAGCCTCTCTTCCTCTTGAAACATATGCACTCTTTGATCTCGTTCTTCAGATCATAGATAGAACCAAATGGCCGCAAACAGCTCATATGATAAATCCTGGGCCGATCAGTGGGACGTGAACGACCCAGTTTCTTATCGGCCGTCATCGACGACGACGCCCAACAAGTCATCATCCACCACCGCAAAGTACAAGCAGAAGGTCGGAGAAGGTCTCGGGAAGACCAAAACGGTGGCTTCCACTGGCGTCAAGAAGGTCAAAGAAGGTACTTCCACTGGATTCCAGTGGATAAAAGAAAAGTATCATAAGGCTACTCAGAAACATTGATCCATGTTAGTATCGACAGAAGCATCTCTGTCCTTCGTGTCTCCTGATTCTTCAGCTTTTTCGAATATTGTTAACCTGTTACAGAAAGAAATTCAAACTTGATAAAGATTGACTTTGTTTGGTATTATCTTGTTTTCGTGATTTTTAAATGCGTCACGGTTTCACACACTTGTATTCTTTTAATATCATTTTTTTTAATTTTGAATTAACGACTCCTCTTATACCCAGGTATGTTTGGGAGTTTAGGATAGAATATAATGGAATTACAATTAATGGAAAGAAGTGGAATGGAATGGGTTACTCTATTATTTGGAAGTTTAAATAAAATAAAAGAGGATTTAGAAGACAAACCATGTCATTCCATCGCTGACCCCCTAATTTGAGAGGTCACAAAATATTAGATTTTGGATGACAAAGGATAGCTTCCAAAGCCATCAATTGTCATTCCATCCTATTTCAAAGTAGACTCCCAAACAATGACTTGAATCATTTGGATCATTCTATTCCATTCCCTTTCATCCCTCTCCCTACATCCAAACATACCCTAAAAGACTCTTCCTCCTGAGCTAACCATCTTTACAAGCATAAATTCAACCCTTACAAGTTTATGATCAAACCAAAAATCCGATGTGATGGTATGTATGATCGTTGTTGATATAAAAATATTCATTGTCATGTGCAGATAGAAACGTTGAGATTGAAGACATATTCATGATAAAATCTCTTATCTGAAAACACGTTTCTAATGAATTTTAAATTATGAAAAGATTTTAGGACTTACTAAAATCGTTAGATTAGGTTAGCTATACTTAGTCAATAGATATATAGGAAATATGTAATTTTCATTAAATAAGTTATCTAGCTAATTGATATGATTGCATAGCACAAAATTAGGGATATTTAATTAGAATATCCCTAATTTTATTATGGACATCTTTTTATTATGAACATGGGATGACTATGCTTATATTGGATAAGGAGATAATTAGTATAGAGGACATTTGTTCTATGAGTGCAAGCAAATTGGATATATCAGATGTTAACGTAGCATGAAGTAGGGACTCATATTGTAGCAACAGAGATGCGTTCTATGCTTTAACTAGTCATGAAATATACTAGATATAGGATGTTCATATCACATGATACTAAACAAGGATTAGTTTGTGTCATGCAAAATAAGCAACTTTGGCAATATTTACTTAGGACATTGAGTAGTATCCAAGGACGAAGCCCCCACTGAATCTAAAAACTTTTAATTTAAAATTGTTATTTTTAATTAAAATTTCATTAAAAAAATTAAAATTTTGCCTCCATTAGTTTAATTGATGACAAATAATAATAATAATAATAATAGATATATTAAGATATCAAATAAAAAATAAAATCTGAACTCATGAATTTTTATTAAGATTACTATTATTTGAGCCCATAATTTTTTTAAATGAAAGCCTACAAATAGAGAGATAAAAACTGCATACTTGACTTTTTTTATTTAGATTTTCTACCATTTTGACTTCTTCATCACACTATTTTTTGTCTTTTTGGCTTCTTCTTCCCCTAACTCCACAAGAACTACCACACCCAAAGTGAAAAACAATAATCTATATTGAACGCAATTGTGGAAAGGATTCCTTCACAGGCTCCACCCTATTCTACTGCTGATAAGTAAATTTTCACTTTTTTTCTTTGGAAGAATGTGTAGTACGTATAATTTAGAAAGGGGTTCTTGTAAGAAGTAATAGAGTTGGTACAAGAGACGTTTAGGTTGTGTAGTACGTATAACGTGAGTTGTAATCATGTGATTCATTGGAAAAGAGACGTTTAGATTGATGTTGGTGAAGTCAAAGATCTTTTTTAACTACAAAGAAATAAATGGAAATTATCTTATTAGCTAAACGGTAATATAATATGCTGTTTTTTGAATCCTGAACGTAGTGTTTTTATACCAACCCGGGTCTTGAGTCTTGACTAGAAAGGGAAAGGAGAGGGACTGAGGAGATTGTTTTAGAGTGCAACCGAAGAGTATACTAATGTTTAAACTGACTTGATTGAGTGACTTGGATTTTCTTTGATGTACATAATTAGAATAAACTTGCTAAATTTGTTATACTAAATAATTGTCCATGTCTTTACTTGTATAATTTACAAATCCTTATGCTCTTGAAAACATGCAAGTGGGATTCATAAAGTACAACTTCAACGGCGGAGCAAAATGGTTTCTAATAAAAATTTTGATCATTGTTTCAATTATTTTCTCCTTTTTTATTTACTATAATTTTTACTGAGCTAAGTATAGTTCCCACCCAAAATTATTTCTCCAATTAATTAAATTACATAAAAAAGATAGCCGCTTTCGTATTATTAATTCCATTTTCATGTATAGGCCTTTACTTTGAATCTAATTAATTAGCATAGCAGATCAACCAATGTTTGCTCATGAATATAATAATACAATGGAGCAAGTAAAATTTACAAAGATAGATTATTATTGCTAATAGATGATTGGTTTAAAGTTTTCAAGTAATATAGTACATCCTTTTCCATATCAAGTTCAATCGTAATATATATGAAAATTTTACTTTTTGTTTGTATATTTCATAAATTTGCATATGTGTAAAGTATTTTTCAAATAGTTATAATTAGTTAATTTTTTGTGAATAGATAATTTTTTAATTTATTTTGCATTCAATTTGTCCCAAGTTACTTAACTTTGGTTTCAGTTATAGACAAAATTTTCAAAAGGCCTCTTTTTCAGTAATATAAGAGTACTTCAAATATTTTGCCCCCACTCAAAATAATTTCTGGATCCGTCCCTGATAGTATCAGCCATGTACCAGATTTGATGAAAAACTTGATCTCTTTAGGTACCTTACATGGGAATGGTTTTGACTATAAGCTTGTAATGAAAGGGTTAGGGTTAACCAAAAATATCTACAAATTAACAGGGAGTATATTTATAGGTGGAGAAGCTGCAACAATACATTTAGAGGAAGATAGTATTGTACTGTGGCATATGCGACACATGTGACTGAGTCATCTCCAATAAGTGAGCAATGATGGATCTTCATTAAGAGAGCTTATCAAAGAGAGTCAAACATACGAAATTAGATTTTTATAAGTTTTGAACAATTGTTAAAAAGTTTAAGGTAACCTTCAGGAGCAACATATATATATGTTGAAGCTAAAATATGAGAGAGGCCTTGCCAAATTTAGCAGAAATCATTATTAGTTCAAAAATGATATAAATAGAAATAGAATAACTTGGAATATACGTTGACAAATGTGGTTTAAGAGATAAAATAATGTAAGGAAGAGAGCATCATCGGGGTGACTTAATATCTTATGCTCTTACCATCAATTATATTATAGGGATCCAATCATCTTTTAGGGGGATTACAGTCGGTTAAGAGCAAAAATAGATCGATGGGCGCGTGAGATCTCACAAAATTAAGGAATTGATTATATTTATTCATATCATGTTGAAAAATGTTGACACTTGGAACACGAATATGTTTTTGGATGATTAATAAGCACTTTTCTCCTCCACAAAAGCTATTTAAACAAAAGTGTTCGACTGTAAAATAAAAAATTATTTTTTAAATAGATATGATTTTTTTGGCAGCCAAAATACAGCTTTTTAAGAAGTTCAAATTTGGAGCTCAAAAAAATGTTTTTTGAGGCAAATTTTTTCGGATCAATTAATAAGCTCATATTTTAATCTCTTTTACCCCTATGTTTTACACATAATTTCCATAATATTCACAAACTAATCTTCACATTTATTTTGGGAGTTATATAATATTATTTGACTTTTTTATATGTTTTAATATTTATTTTTATATTAGTTTTACTTATGTTATAAACCATATAAAATATTTAGTTAGATATATTTTCATTTATGTTTCATATGGTTTAAAATTATATAATAATTAATATATTG
>JANVCQ010000007.1:25651966-25668954 GCA_025531925.1 Erythroxylum plowmanianum | reverse complement strand
TTATAATGTACTTAATTAATTAATATTATTATTTTAATTAATTATATTGTAATTAATTATATTTTAATTAATTAATTGTATTTAATTAATTAATATTAAAAATATTTTTAAAAGATGAGTCTCTACTAAGGAATGAGTTTCATTCCTCTACTAAATGGAGGGTATGGAGAATTCCTCCAAATTAGGATATTAAACGATTACCTCTATAATCATAATCAATAACCAACCAATCACTTTTCATTCTATATCCATTAATCCCTTTTCAAATCCATCAACCAAACACCCCCAATTTCTTATTCGATGATTAAGAAAGGAGTACATTCCATTTATCACATCTATTTAAGGACGGGCAAATCAACATTCAGTTGGAGAATTATAAAATTTGCTTTCAAATTAAGAGGCTTCAACAAAGTAAATAGAGAATAATTTTGGTGCAATTTCTATTATTTTCTCAAAAGGGAAACATAATAAGAAAAACACATCAGTAGGGAATAAGTATAACGATAAAAGGGTCAAATGTTGGAAAGAATCCTGATGGCAACTTATAAAATAGCAATTGCATTAAGTGGGACAAATATGGTAAAATAGGGCATATCAAGGAAAAAATTTTAAGTGAAACTTTCTAAAGCAAAAGTGGCAAGTGAAAAATAAGATAAAGATGAGCTAAAATGGGAATAGTGCTTCGCTATAAAAGTTATTATAAGAAATAAAATAGCTTTTAAATGAGACAAGATTCTCTATCCAATATTACCCTATCTTATTCTGTCTTATGGAATCTCAGCTATTTATTTTGTGGGACTCATGTAGGACCCACGTGGGACCCATATAAATAAATGACTAAGATTTATTGGACACAATAAGACACCATAATATTGGACAGGAGATCTGAACTCTTTTTAAATTGACATCAAATCTCATCCTAACTATAATGATTACAAAGAGGAATGGATCATTGATTATAGTTGCTTATATCATATAAGTGGCAATGATTCATTATTTTTAGAGATGTGATAATATGATAGAAATCGAGTCATCATTATAGCTGACAAATTAACTTATCTTGTAATAAACGAAGGTTCTGTGAAGATTGGTGTTGATAATATAGATGTGAAGCTAAATTATGCTTATCATGATCTAGGTTTGGAAAGGAATTTGGTTTCAATTTCTCAATTTACCAATTTTAGACAATATGCTTTGTTTGGCCCAAATTATGTGCAGGTTCTTGATAATCTAAGGAATGTTATAGCTAATATTGTTCTTTCTTATAAGAAGAAAAGCTCTCTATTTGTAATGTTTGTAGCAAAGGTGTACATGAAGAAAATAAGCCAGATTGATAGTGTAGAAATTTGGCACGCTCGACTGGGACATTTAGGTTATCAAATGCTCCAACAAAATTTTTCTATAAGAGTTGTTAGATGACTTACTAACACTAAAGAGTGTATATGAAAGTGCAATTTGTAAAGGTTGCCAATTTGACAAATCAGATTTTCATCCCTTCAAAATCTCATCCAACTACAAAGCAACTCTTTTGGAATTAGTTAAAACATATTGATGGGATCATCATAAACAAGTTATAGTGGATGCCAATATTCTATGATATTGGTGGATGACTATTCAAGATACACATGGTTTATTTTTTAAAGGAGAAAAATGAAACACTTTTAAGTTCATTGAATTCAACAATTTTATTGAGAAGGACTTTTAACTAAAAGTAAAATGCTTAAGAAGTGATAATGGTGGTGAATTCATGTCAGTTGAATTCTTTCAATATTGTGACAAAAGTGACATTCAAAATGGGGTTGTAGAATAAGAGTAGACCCTTCTTACTTTAACAAGTCTTTAATGGATGGATGATAAAAGCCTTCCTTGAGAGATTTGGGTAGAAATGTTTTACTGTGCTTTTCATTTCATAAATCATTTACCTCCATAGCTAAGTACAGACCATTCCCATTTCAAAATATTATATAAAGTCAAGTCAAATGTAGACTACTTTCGAGTTTTTGGTTTACTTTGTTAGGTTCATATTCTAAAATAGGACAAAACTTGATCCAAAGGCAAAGAAGTATGCTTTTATTGGTTGTGATCCTTGTATGAATAAGTGGAGCTTTATAGATCCAGAAACGAAGAGGTTTGTCATTCCAAGAAGTGTGTTTGATGAGATGTCATCTTATCATCAAGAAGTTGTTCATGATAATGATCAAGGGAATTTTCAATTGTGACATGAAAATATGAAAGCTTCAAACAATGATGAATTTATAGCATCAAATACCTTAATTTTAGAAGGTCGAGAAAAATAAGTTCAAAGGAGGTCTATAAGGGAAGAAAAATAGCCATAACACCTAAAAAATTATGAGATATAGATAAATCATTGCTCTATTGCTTCATGTTTCTTTATGGGATAAATAAATGAAGAAGAATCAACAATTTATAAAGAGGCTAAAGATTGACTAGAATGGGGAATTTGCTATGCAAAAAGAAATTAAAGCTTTAAACAAAAATTAGACATGGGAATTATTGTCAAAACTAAACAATTGTGAGCCTATTTCTTACAAATAGGTTTACAATTTAAAAAGAAAATCAAATGGGGTTGTAGATAAATGCAAAGCTTGGCTTGTTGCACATGGATTTTCTCAAAGTTATGGGTTAGATTATGAGGAAACATTTAGTCTAATTGCAAAAATGGTAACATTAAGAACAATATTTTCTCTTGCAACTTTTAAAAATTGGAAATTATAACAACTTGATGTAAATAATGTATTTCTTTACGATAACTAGGTCATGAAATATTGATGGAGCAGCCTAAAGGCTATGTTTCTAAGGAACATCGTCACCATGTCTATAAACTTAAGAAATACATTGTATGACGTTAAATAAGCACCATGTGCTTGATATGGTAAAGTTCCTTAATACTTTATCTTTTATAGGATTAACGTTTCAGAAGTAAATTCTGGTTTATTCATTAAACTCGAATCAAATATGCACTTGCTGGTCTTGTTGTATGTTGATAACATGGTAAGTAATGAAGATAATGAAGTTGAAATTTCGAAGTTGAAATACGCTTATCTGTTTGATTTGAGATGACAAGTTGGGATAAGCTGGTTGTTTTCTTGATCTGGAAGTTGAAAAATCAAATGAGGGATATTTTGTCTCTTAACAAGGTTATGTAAATAAGTATTTTAGCATGGGGGAGTCAAAACAAAAGGTAATTTTTGGTTTAAGTTCGTATTATGGTTGAAAAGCATATGGAGGTTCATCACAACTATAAAGGAGAGAAGGTATTAGGAAGAAATTGAGCTGAAAGGAATTTCTACAAATAACCAAGCTACAATCATATTCCCTAAGACATTAGAAGAGCCTAAGTCTGAAGAGTTTAGAGTTGCATTTGGTGATGTTGACCATAAACATCATCATTCAATCCATAATATACTAAGCAACTCTTTTTTTGTTTTACACCTAACCTACATGATGTCATATATTAGGATTAAATTAATTTCTAACTTACATTTATGATAAATTAAATTATATATTTAGTATTATCATAAAATTATGAATTTAAATTACAATTTACCCTAAAATTTCCTAATTTTTATGACGTCACTTCTGATGTACAAGTATACAATTATACATTTTCAATATCAAGAAAAAATATTTTGTCAATCGTTGGTAAAATACGAGGATACAGACATCCTCGTACAAAATTGATCGCTCTTCATAAAACGTTAGTGTCTAACTGATGAAGCGCACGCGCAATAACAGGCGAAGACTAAGAAGAGCGAACTCCGCAAACGAAGAACTTTTGGTTTGTTAATCATTCTTGTGACCAGACCAAATGAACCAACCCCCAAGCTCTGCTGAAATTCAAGTATCCGACGCCAAATCGGACAGTTCCGAAGATTGTGAAGTCTCATCTGGACATTCTCTGTGTTTCCAAGTAATAAACAACTCTTATGTCCGATTCTGTTCTTCTTGATGTTCAACAATTTACAACCAATGGCATGTAATCTCAATGGTTCTTCATAGTAATGAACCTAACTAGCCATGGGAAAGGTTCCTGTTGTACATCATATCTTCCTGGAAAAAGCAACTTGTTGAATCCAGGATAAAACCAGAAGTCGAGAAGACTTTCTTAACATTCACAAAACGGAACTTGTTAGCAAGACCAATTGATGGAACTGCCCTTGTAATCTCATCATCCTCTCAATAATGCATGCCAAAAAATCAAAGTTGGCACATGACCCTTTTTTATCAGACTCATCTCTCTGCTGTCCTTCGGCAGAAAATCAATATTGAAGATTGAAGCTGCAAAATGAAGAACTTGCTAAGACCACAAATTTCATCAAGTTCTGCACAAGCTCCCATGATCACTCATGGGAGCAAACTGATCACTAAAGTTGCATTGCCATTTGAATAAAGAAGAATCCAACACAATTCGGATATCCATGACAACTTCAATTTATATGTGCTTCATAATTTAAGACGTCTTGGAAGACGGCCACATCTACTCTGTAAGCTCATAATTTCCTTTGCAAAACCTTGATTACCAGTCAAAAGAAGCCCGTCTAGAATCCGATTGAAAGTCAACCTTCGAGGCATAAATCCTCTATCAACCATCTCTAGTAGCAATTTCCCAGCCACCACCATATCATCTGACTTTTTCCTCACAAACATTCCACTTATCAGAATATTGTAAGTATCTAAATTAGGCAAACAATCCCCACTGCCCATCTTCTGAAACAGATCAAGTCCCCTTTCTATTTCTCCAGCCTCACAAAAGTACCGAATCGCAATATTATATGTTTGTACATTCGGATCACACTCATCATCCTTCATTCTTTCCATTAATTCCATTGCCCTTTCCATTTGACCTGCATGAAGCAATCCTCTAATCAACAGATTATAAGTTACTGAATTTGGCACATAACCCTTTTTCACCATCTCCTCAAAAACCGACATTGCATTCTCCACATTATCTTTCTTGCACAAAACCTGGATGAAAGCATTATAAGTAGCCACCGAAGGACGCACACCATCCTCCACCATTCGATAGAAAACCTTTCGAGCCCTTTTGACCTCACCAACAACTCCAAATCCATGTATCACCGTAGTATAAGTAACAACATCAATCTCACACTTCCTCTTTTTCATTTCCAAAAAGAAATCCCAAGCTTCATTAATCTGACCAGCTCTAATGTATCCTTTAAGCATTGTATTGTAAGTTGTTATATTGGGACTCAATCCTCTTTCTACCATCTCTTTCAACACCTCTAATGCTTTAGGTGTCCTCTTGATCAAACACCAACCATTAGCAATTATATTATAACTAACGCAATCAACTTTAAACCTACCCCTAAGAGTCTTAAACAAGTTATAAGCCATCTCTACCCGGCCCGATTTGCACAACACATCCAGAATTGTATTAAATGAATGAAGATCTTGAAAACACCCATATTCACGCATATGTAAGAATACCTTAAAAGCTCTATGGGGTTTTCCCGCGGCAGCGTACCTCTCAGCGATGATTGCAAACGTTTTGGGGGAAGGTCCAATGCGTCTTGAGCGCATGCGAGAAACGAGTGCCCAGAGCGTACGATAATCTCGGAGACGCGCCGATATGTCGATGGCGAGGTCAAAGGAAGAGGCGTGGTGGGCATATAGAGGATGGTGAGAAAGTATGCGGAAGAATTGGAGAGCTTTTGGGCCGTGGTTCCACAGGCGTTTGAGAATTGTGTTAACGAGGTCCGGTGTCCATTCGATGGCGGTGGAGTGAAGAGTTTGGGATAAAGCTCGTGGGTCGGACGAGTTAAGGATGCGTTTGTATAGACTGGCGGTTTGTGACGCTTCCGGCGAAGGAAGGGCGGTAAAGTTGCGTCCTTTAAGTGATAGAAGACGACGGAGATGAAAGCGGCTGCTCCGCCGCAATTGAACCATGCGTATATCAAACGATTTAATCAGTGGAATTCATATGATATATGTTAGGAGTTGACGAAGATAATGTTTCGTTTGCCGCTAAGAAACGCAACACACAAGTGGTTTTGTTTTTTGATGCTTCAACTTTCAAATAATTAAGGTTGTCTGTCTTTGGGCTTAGGTACAATGTGGGCTGTCTTGTTATAAGAAACCCATCTCAAAAGGTCTCGTCTTCTTCGAAAGCCTCGGCGCTCAGCGAGTAGCTCCTGAAAGGTTTCAAATTTTGATTTTGGAGTGGGAAAGTATATTTTCTGTACAAAAGGCAGAGCTGTTCATGTTCAGAGGAGAGTGTAAGCCGCGGTAGAGTTGGGAATGAGTACGAAAGACAGTTGCAGAAGTGAGATTAGAACTGCGATTCGCCAACTGAGCGATCGTTGTCTTTACTCTGCTGCCAAATGGTAAGAGTTTCCACTCTAAAACCCTAAACCCACTTGCGTATCTGCCCATTACCCATCTCTCTTGACAATTTTCTTTCTTTGATTTGTTTGATTTTGAAATCTATCTTCTTGATTTGAGCTAGCATCCAAAATTTGTGCTTAGTTTTAAGTACATGAATTCAGAGGTTGCACCGTAGACTATATCTGAACTAGATTGTTGATTTTTGTCAGCTTCGATCTCATGGATTCTCCTAAACTGTATTTCTCGTTATCAATCGTGTTTGATATGCATTTATACACTGAATTTCAGCTTTTGATAGCACAACGAGTAGTGGATTCTTTTTATAATCGTTTCTGATTTTTTAACGTCATTTTTAGATGGAATTTATAGATCAGTAAATAGGAGTTTCACTGTCTCCACGTATACTTGCAGGGCGGCAGAGCAACTGGTAGGAATTGAGCAGGACCCTGCAAAGTATACTCCTTCAAATACTAGGTTCCAACGTGGAAGCTCAAGTATTCGCCGGAGGTTTCGCACAAATGAGATCACTTCCACACCTACTAGCGGCGTGTCCTATGTTTCCACTCCATTGATGGAGGAAGATGAGGCAGTGGACAGTGACTTTTACCTTCTGGCTAAATCTTACTTTGATTGCCGAGAATATAGAAGGGCCGCTCATGTGCTTCGGGATCAAACGGGGAAGAAATCAGTCTTCTTGCGCTGTTATGCTCTTTATCTGGTGCGTATGTCTTGCACCCTGGTTTCTCTTGCATTGCTTTTGTTGCTGTGGTTGTAGAGCCTTGATGTGTTGAGATCAATGTTTAAGGCCGGTTGTTGCGTGAAATGTTTTCTATGGTCTAAGTGGGTTTATTGTCCAGATGGCAGAGTTGTTATCTGCCTGCAAATTGCATACTGTGAGTAAACATCTAATGATGGTTGGTAATCCAAATTAGAGTCAACTGGTTCCTTCAGTAAATTAAGCAAATATGATCTACAAGCTTATTGAATAATTTCATCTCTATGTTTATGGTTGCTACTGAACAATTCCTTTGATTGCAAAAGTTAATTAATGTTTTTCATTGCATATTCTTGATTGATTGATCATCCTATGTCTGGATATTTGTGAAGTAGGTGCTGAAACTTAGTATCCTTTCCTTGAATATACTTTTCTCACATTTTGCTGTTTGTTAATTTAGTCGTAGACCCCTAGTAGTATCTTTACTTTGATTCTCAAAATATCCCTATTTCTATACCAAGGAAGGAGAGAAACCGAGATCAATTAAGTAAGATGATGTTGATGACATGCTCTTCTAGGACACATGTTTTGATTGAGAAAATATCTGGTTCTACCCTTAAAAGTTGTACGGTTGAGAAAGTGCCCTGCTTTAACTTTGCATCATTGCAGATCGTGTCTGTTCACTGTTTCACCTTTTGCTATACTTTCAAATGTACAGTTTAGAAAAAAAGGCTAGCAATTATTAAGAACCTGACAAGCTTCTGTATTTCTGAATGTCACATCCAAATCACCCCCAAAGGAAGGAAACGTGACAAAAGGAGTAAAGGAATACCAAGTTTCTTGCATGAACAGATGTCTAACTTCAGTTGTTCTTAAAGTCTCAGTGTGTTAACTTCTAGATTGATTGTCATTGTGTAGTTCTGCGTCCAGAATAATTCATATGTGTTATGAAGTTTAGCTGATAATATGAAAATCAGTCTGTTTTCTTATCTTACCTTTGGTTGGAGAGAAGGCAGGAGAAAAGCGGAAAGAAGAAGAGATGATCGAACTTGAGGGGCCCTTAGGTAAGAGTGATGCAGTGAATCGTGAACTGGATTCTCTGGAAAGAGAGTTGTCAATCCTCCGCAAAAATGGTACCATTGACCCTTTCGGACTATACTTGTTTGGTATTGTGCTTAAAGAGAAAGGCAATCAAACCCTTGCTCGTACAGTTCTTGTGGAATCTGTGAATAGCTATCCCTGGAATTGGAATGCTTGGGCAGAGTTGTTGTCAATATGCACAACAATTGAGACCTTGAATAGTCTTAGTCTCAGTAATCATTGGATGAAAGACTTCTTTATTGCCAGTGCTTATCTAGAGCTCCGGATGCACAATGAATCCCTGGTAAAATATGAATCCTTACTTGGAACTTTCGCTTATAGTAACTATATACAAGCTCAAATTGCAAAAGCCAAGTACAGTCTAAGGGAATTTGAACAAGTTGAAGTTACATTTGAAGAACTTTTGAGGAATGACCCCTATCGAGTGGAAGACATGGATATGTATTCCAACGTGCTCTATTCAAAGGAGTGTTTCTCTGCTCTTAGTTCTCTTGCCCACAGGGTTTTTATGACAGATAAATACAGACCTGAATCTTGTTGCATTATTGGGAATTATTACAGTTTGAAGGGGCAGCATGAGAAGTCAGTTGTGTACTTCAGGAGGGCACTAAAGCTGAACAGGAATTATTTGTCTGCTTGGACGCTAATGGGTCACGAATATTTTGAGATGAAGAACACTCCAGCTGCTATTGATGCCTACCGACGGGCTGTGGCGATTAATCCTAATGACTATCGAGCTTGGTATGGACTAGGACAAGCTTATGAAATGATGTGCATGCCGGTCTATGCCCTTCATTATTTTAAGAAGTCTATATTTCTACAGCCAAATGATTACAGGTTATGGATTGCTATCGCCCAATGTTATGAAACGGATGAGATTCACATGCTTGAGGAGGCAATTAAGTGTTATAGAAGAGCTGCAAATTGCAATGACAGAGAAGCAATAGCATTGCATCAATTAGCCAAGTTACATCGTCAACTGGGGCAATACGAGGAGGCTGCATTTTACTACAAAAAGGACTTGGAGAAGATGGAAGTGGAAGAGAGGGAAGGTCCAAATGTGGTTGAAGCTCTGCTTTTCCTTGCCCAACATTGTAGAGCCCAAAAGAGATATGAAGAAGCAGAGGTGTACTGTACTCGTCTTCTGGACTACACTGGTCCTGTGAGTTCTCTCATCTATTACTACTAACTTTCACTGGGTCAATAGGGAGATTAGCAATCTTTCCCAATTGTCTTATTATTCTTTTGCCCTCTCTGTCCATGGTTGCAGGAGAAAGAGACAGCAAAGAATATGCTTAGAGGAATGAGAATGGGTGAATCAACTTTCCCATCTATGGATGTTGAGCACTTTCCTCCCTGATTTTGCCTTGAAGCTCCTCTTCCTAGGATTCTCCTGTAATAGTCTGCAACAGCCAGCATACGTATCATGGTCTTCAATGTGGGAGGATGTTATTTGCTCACTAAAATCAAGAAACTTTAGTTTTTTTTTTTCCAATTTCTTGTTGGATTAACACTCAGTGTAGTGTGTGCTCCTTCTTCCATTTTCGATTCACATACTTTGCTCATGCAGTCCAGGTCGCTTATTTACAGATCAAATGTGTCCTAATCTTATTTCAAGTCAATTGGGTAAAAAACAGCTCGAATTGCAAACATTTAAATTAACATCACAATCAACCAAGTCCAGTCCAAAGAAATCGGATGAATGTACGATCCAAGAAACCAGTGCAGAGCGCCCGTGTGTCTCGAAGATGATGTCGTGAGTTGTCACCTCAGGATCATGATTCTATTCTGGCAGTCAAAATCTCTCCCCAAATTCAGCAGCTGATCTTTTCTGAGCACCGGAGTAGAAAAGCAAATCCAATCACTGGAGATTTTGAAACAAATCCAACGTAGTATATTTGACTATATTCTTCAGTTAGCTGGCAAAATGAGTGTTTTCTGATAGCGGAAGTGCAAATCCTGTACCAATTCTGACCTTTCCTTGCTCCACGCCAATGGACGACGAGGAGGCTGAGGAGCTGGTGGTCCTAATCCTAGGGGTTGGTTAAACTGGCGGTGGCGCCGTTTCAAGGATTTGAACAGAGAGTTCCAGGTTTTTGACTGTCTTCGTTAAAGTCTCTCTTAAAATCTTAGTTGCAATGACCAACGTTAACTGAATTTTATTAATTTATTAAATAATTTATTATTAAAATAATTAATTAATATATTATTTTAAAATCCTAAAAAACTATCTTAAAACTCGAACTGAAATTTAATTTTTTAAAGTTAGAACTTAAATTTAATTTAGTTTATCTTCTTAATTTGTTATCTATGAAAATTAAAAATGATTTGAATTCAATTAAACTTCCAAAATTATATATCTAAAACAATGATGATCATTTAAAAAAAAGTCCTAATTTTGAAGGTGCCAGTGCCACACAACTAGTCTCGACTTCAACTAGTCTCGACTTAGGTGACCGCCGATTTTGGCTTTCTTACATCCAACTTTGTTTTATTAAATCTCATCTATACATTTATGCGAGATTTATATAAATATGTAAATAAGATTTAATAAAATATGATAGAAATATCATAACCGAAACGGAAAATTTAAACCCATATTTTTTACGCTTATCTGCTTTAGACTATATCAACCTATCGATCGGTCTTATAATATTGATTTGTCGGATTTTTTCACCCTAAAAAATAGAAATATCATCTGCTAAATTTGAAGTTTGACTCGATCAAATAATCTCTTATTAGATATCACTGAGCCTAAGAATCATAATAAGAATAGCATTTCTCAAGTAATGGGGTCTAATAATATTATGTATCTTCTTTGGTTTCTACTATTCCCTATATGTCCTCTAACCAAGGATTGTCTTAATGGTATATTATAGTCATGAGTGTTACATACGAAATTGACGGGAGAAAGTAAATGAATTGATTTTCTTCATCCACACAAAAAATCTGAAAAAAAAAAAAAGTGGTGACTTTTGATATAATTAGTAAAAATAACAAACTAATAAAAAGTCTGAGTCTTGTTAGTCATGGACAATGATTTTAGGATTGAAAATTCAAGTTCAAGACTCGAAAGTATATGTGAAATGCTTAAATCTGTTGACAATGAACATTTGATCTATCTTAGGTCAACAAAATAAGCAACAATAACCTCATTTCTTTGTGTTAATAAGTGAACGTTTGGATGGACTGTTGGAGGTTAATAAGTATTTTTTACACCACAAATATCTTTTTTTTAAATGAATATTTGACTATAAAAAAAAAAATACTTCTTTAATAAATATGATTTTTTTTGCAGCTAAAATATAGCTTTTTAAGAAGCTTAAATTTAGAGTTTCTAAAAAAAGCATCTCAAATAATTTTTTCGGTTAAATTTTTCAGATCAATTAATGAACCTATTTTTTAGTCCCTTTTGTCCTTATATTTTACACATAATTTTCATAACACTTACAAACTCATCTTCACGTTTATCTTGCAAACCTATTTTTTCTAATTTATTGCGCCGTTGTTTTATTATGTATTTAACTATTTACTTAACTTGAATATTTATTTGGGATTTATATAATATTATTTGACTTTTTATATATTTTAATATTTATTTTTAATATTTATTTTTACTTATTTTATAATTTATATAAAAGATTTGGTTAGATATATTTTTATTTATGTTTCATATGGTTTAAAATTGTATAATAATTAATATATTGTATTTTGTATATTGTTTCATATACTTTAAATAATATTTATATATATAAATAATATTTATTATAAAATAAAATATAGTTAAAATTAAAAGTACTTTTTATTTTTATGTTACTAAATATTTTATTGTATAATTTTTTTTAAAATTTTTTTTAAAATCACAACTAAATAGTTAATTGATAAAAGCTTTTTTTTCCAAGAAAGATTTTTAAAAAATTGTATAACCCAACTAAGTAATCAAATCAACTAAATAACTAATGAATATTCTGATTTCTTTTTGATATGCGAGTCAGTATTTTTGATATTTTCAGATTTCGGCTTCCAATTAAACTCAATTTTTAAATTTCAAATTTGCTAGCTACAAAAGTAAAAGTATAGTGCTCCACATTATCTTTCTGATCTTTCTCTTGATATTATCTTGCTATTGATCACATGAAATGTATTAGGAAATTGACAAGAGACGACCCGTATCGTCTTGTAGAGACCACTTGGACGGGACAAGAGACAGGGTGGGGCTGCCTTTTAGATTTGGTAAGATCTTACCGAGTTATATCCTCAGAATCTTTATTCTTTCTCGCCCTTTTCCTCTTATTAATAATCCAAAAGACTCTGCCTTTCGTACGTTGCTTCTTTGCTAAAGAGTAAAGAGTAAGCCTTTAGAATTTGTAGTACAAAGCTTTTGTATATAGTAGTATTCCTTGAGAAGTCTCTTGCCATTTTTGTGACCCCAATATCCAACCTTCAACTACCGATTTTCAACACGTAAGAGAAAGATATATTCTTTCGGTTTGACGAAGATGGTCGGAGAAATTTTGAGGCGGGGTTCGTCGGAGGATGTCGGAGTCTCTAATGGGTCGGAGCAGCTGCATGTTCTTGCTGTTGATGACAGCCTCGTGGACCGTAAAGTCATTGAGAGATTGCTCAAGATCTCTTCATGTAAAGGTGTGCCATTTTGAGATTCTGATTTTTTTTTCTTTTCCTCTTTAGTACTAGAAATTTACTTCGATTGGACTGATGAAACTTACTGGAAATGGGTTTTTTTTTTTTTTTGCAGTGACGGCTGTGGAGAGTGGAACAAGAGCTTTGCAGTATCTGGGTTTGGACGGAGGGAAAAGTCCTGCTGGTTTAAATGTAAGAAACCAACTTCAGTTCTGAACTTGTTGCAATCTGTCAGAGAAAGTATGATAAACATTAGATTGAATTCTGAGCGTGGTATGGGTGTGATTTCAGGCCTTGAAGATAAATCTGATTATGACGGACTATTCCATGCCTGGGATGACTGGATACGAGCTACTCAAAAAGATCAAGGTTGATAACAGCTTCTTCCTTGACCGCTCTTAAAAGTTTTTATCTGAAAATCGTTAAGTTTCAGATTGAATGCTAATTTGCTTACTTTGATCGACATGGTAATATGTACTTAAGCAGGGATCGTCAACTTTCAGAGAGGTTCCTGTAGTTATCATGTCATCTGAGAACATCTTGGCTCGTATTGACAGGTACTCCCTCTCGGCTGCAACAGCTTATTTCTTATTCTTCTAGGCAGAGTGTTTTGATAATCTCCTGATCTTTGGTCCTTGATCAAACAGATGCTTGGAAGAAGGGGCAGACGAATTCATAGTAAAACCAGTGAAATTATCTGATGTGAAACGAGTGATGGATTTCGTGGTGAGCGGTGAAGGAGAAGAAAAGGGGAAGAGGAGAGTTCATAAGAGAAGGATGGACGGAGGTGGGGTATTACCAGCATCTCTGTCCCATAAGTCTGATCAGTTTTCTGAAACATCACCTTCACTGACCAGATTCTTGTCGAAGCGGCCTAGGATACCGAGCAGAGACTAATTTGGCAGTCGTTATCAATGCACTGGGGCTTTTCCTTCAGATTTCTACGTTCTTGTTCATGTTACATTATGATGATGCAAATATTTTGTATTCCAGTATCATCGTGAAGCGTGGGTAGAATTCTTTATGACTAGTTAAATAAGAAGAAAATAAACAACTTATTAAATCTTGATCTTGAATTAGGCTTTTCAAGTATATGATGGTGAGCATGATCCTCTGCCTCGTATCGCCTCCTAATGCCTTCTACAACTAAAATAGATCGCGAAAAGGTATTAGTATCGCCAGTTAACAGAGTTCCCGAAGATCTATGGCCAACGCAAAATGTACAAGGGAAATGTTGGAATTTAAAATCTTTTAAGAAAATTATTAATCACGAATTTTTATAAAAAAGTAATAATAAGAAAATTGAATTTGATTAAAGTGCCTCTTGGAATTGGATGAACTTTTTGGGAGGTTAATTAGTATTTTTTTAAATTACAAAAGTCTTCAAAAAAATAAATATTTGATTGTAAAATAAAAAAATAATTTTTATTAAATTTGATTTTCTGACCGTTAAAACATAATTTTTTAAGAAATTTAAATTTGAAGCTTAAAAAAAAATTCTCAAAATGACTTTTTTGAGTAGATTTTTCAGATTAATTAACGAGTTTTTTTTAATCTTTTTTGTCTTTATGTTTTACATATAATTTTTATAATACTTACAAACTCATCTTTTCGTTTATTATGTATTTAACTATTTATTCAACTTAAATATTTATTTTGAAATTTATATAATATTATTTGACCTTTTTTTTTATATTTTAATATTATTTTTGATATTAGTTTACTTATGTTATAATCCATATAAAAGATTTGGTTAGATGTATGTTTCATATAATTTAAAATTATATAATAATTAATATATTGTGCTTTGCATATTATTTAATATATCTTAAATAATATTTATATGCATAAATAATATTTATTATAAAATAAAATATAGTTAAAATTAAAAATATTTTTTTATTTTTATGTTGTCAAATAGTCTATTATATGAAACACTTTAAAAAACACTCTTTTTAAAATAAAAACTAAACAGTTAACTGTCTTCCTAAAAAAAGATTTTAAAAAGAAGCTCTATTAATATAGCACAAAGGTTGAGAATAATAAAAAATTTAACAAAGAATTTGATTAAATGAGTTGAATGAGAAATATAGGTTCTTATATTCGCCTTGTGATGATAGCTCTAGTAAGATTCTTATAAATAGTTATTCATGTTTCCTGTGGTTTGTTTGAGTTTGTGGATTTAAGGTTTTTAAAAGTTTCGTTAAAAGGTTCACATATTTAGAAATACTTAAAAAGATGTTTTTCTTGAGAAAAGATGTTCACAACATAAAATTAAATAATATTTATTGCTTATACATCGAACAGTTTGTTCAAGGGATTTAGCACCATATTCAACCTATTCAACAATTTATTTATCAAGCAATAGATTGCAAGATAGGTAATTGTTTTTTTTTTCCCCCATTTTCTTTGTTAACAAGTTCGTGATTGATCCTTGGCTAATCACTAAGGTTTGTGTTACGTCTAACGTGTAATATCAGGGTAATTTTATGTTGGTATGAATTTGAATTGAAGTTTTCAAGTTTCTTCATAAAGAAGTTGTAGAAATTAATCTGTTTTGATAGAATAAACTGCATATTTGTTGTTTGAATTAGTTTTTATTCAAGTGTTGCGTGCTAAAATAGACATGAAAACAAGTTTCAGGTGATTTTTCAGTAAATTGTTGTTGGAATTTGGCAAGAATCACCGAAAAGAGTTGCCAAATTTTGCCTTTTTTAGGTGATAGGAAAAACGAGACGTGCCAGACAATCAATGTTATATTTTATCTTATAAATTTTAATTATTTATTTACGTGAGTCTCACATAAGTTTTGCATAAATAAATACAAAATCTACATAAATAAATAATTAAAATTTATAAAATAAAATAAGATATTATAAAATTAGGTAGAATATCCTATCCTAGACAACTGCGGCATATACAAGGCCAACGTCGGATGCTTGTTCAGTGTCTGAAACGGTAAGGCAGCATGCATGCATGTTGCACGTTAGCACGTGAAGGTATATGCACATCTAGGGCGCGTCAGGCTTGTGTTCAAGGAACGAAACACAATGCACATGCCTCATGTATGCAATGTCCTCCACCTGCTCTTCTGCCATGCACATTATTGATGTCAGTTGTTGACATAAGCAAATAATAGGGAAAAAAATAACTCGAGTTTTTATTTTTTTGAATTCAAAAAATAATTCCTTCAGTTATTTTGAGTCAATTTTTTAGGTCTTCTAAACTTGTAAAGTGAGTTTTTAAAATTTTTTCAATTTCTTGATAGTAAATTAGGTTTAACTCTAGAAAAGTTTAAATAAAGTTAACAAAGTCATAATTTAGTGAATTGTCATGCAATTGACTTGAAATAAAGGAGATACATGTTAATTTATTATCTCATATGGATTATTTATCATTTTGTATTATTTGATTATCACTTTATTGAGATTTTCTTTATAATAAATTCTCAAATTAAGTTTGTTGATTATGTTTTTAATAGTGATATGTGACAATAAGAATGTTCGTGAGAATTTTACATTAATTAGTGGTAAGTTGTCACTTATTTTAAATGTGAACGTGAGGAGAACATATGGTGTACCCACTTGTGCTTATGGATTAGTTTGGATACTAATAAGAATATAGTCACTATAATGGTTTTTCAAGTTAGTATTTTATATTATTTTGCTCACATATTAGTGGATGTGTTCTAGTCTTGTATTTATTTATCATACCTACACAAGTTGATCTTATATGAGATTTTGAGATGTATATAAAGATATTTGGTAAGGGATATCTCTAACACCCACATATCCCCTAGAAGGATATATGAATGCTACATCAAACAGTACAAACAAATCAAAGCATATGAAAACTTCCAGTAAACAATTCAGGCAAACATACATTAAATTACGTAGTATCTAACACAAATTTGTTGTAAATTTCAAACCAAACTGAAATATCGTTGTTACAAACTTACAAACAAAGTTACATATACATATGAGATACAAGCCAAAAGTTAAACCAAAAATTTACATTGTTTACAAAATAAGACTTAGACTCTATTGGCCATTGCAGTTGTCTTGTCACAGTCTTTATAAACATTGCTCAGAACCTACACGGGGCAAATCCACTGTGCTAAGCATATAGCTTAGTGAGTAATAACTAAACTATGCATAATTTGACA
>JANVCQ010000007.1:25630461-25640790 GCA_025531925.1 Erythroxylum plowmanianum | reverse complement strand
ACAGAGGCAGAGTATTATGCAATCACAGAAGGGGTAAAGGAACTAGCATGGCTATCAGGAATTTTAAAAGAAATTAAAATCACAACACCAGTACTATATATGGACAGTCAAAGTGTATGGTACCTGAGTCGAGATCCAGTCCTCCATGAACAATCCAAGCACATAGATGTGTGATTGCATTTCGTCAGAGACCAAATCGCTAAGGGAGCCTTCAATCTGGAGAAAATAAAAGGTGAGAAAAATCTTTCTAATTTCAGAACTAAAATACTAACACAAAAGAAGTTTAATTTTTGCAGGGACTACTTATAGATCATGGAAGCCCTTTGATTTTGGAGACAAAATCAACAGATCTCACTAAAGAGGGGAAGATTAGGGTTTCGGGTTTTTCAAATCTCTCTAGGGTTTTTTATCTAAGCAAAGATTGATGGAGTAGGAGGGAAAGCGTGATGAAAATCACTAATACTCTAGCAATCTTCACTCAAATTTAACAGAAATATAAGAAAGATTAAAGACAGAAGTGAGTGTGTGATGGTGTCTGAAGAGGCTTCGAAGAGAGAAGGGGGACAAACATTCTTGAAGCATCTAACAGCTAAAGACTAATGCCTAAGTCACTAACACGTGGGGACAAAAGACAACACACATGTCTGAAGCCAATAAACTCAAAGCTCAGTTGTTTAATACAAAGTCAGAAGCAACTCAATTAAACTCTGTCGTATTACATTGTCACAAGCTCTAGACATTATAAAACGTGGCTTCATCAGTACAAAACATAGAGAAAAAGGGGATAAGTGACTCACGTGGGAGGCACATGGAGGTGGGCTGATACAAGCTAACAGTTGTCCGAAAGCCATCTTCTTCTTCTCATTAGCTATAAAAAGAAACAGAGTTCAAGCATCAAGCAGAGAAAACATTCAGAAAACTTCATTTTCAATTCATCATGTATTTAGTATTTGGAGTTGCAAAAAGAGAGTAGGAAAAAGTTCAGAGAGTGCTACACCTGTGGGTGCTAGGAGAGTTTTTTGGAAAGGCTCTTGCAAGTGTAGAACATACACTCATCTCTGTATCGGTTTTCTCTTCTCCTTATTCTTCATATAGTGAAAAAACACCACTGCAATTGGGAACCTTGGATGTAGATATTGATATACTATCGAACTAAGTAAAAATCTTGTCTTCTTACTTTTCTACATTTACTTATCTGTAAAATTAACAAGTTTATCAAGTTCTTGTGTTTGAAAGACAATGGTAAAGCAACAATATCCCAACATGTGAAGACAGAATGTAGGATAACATACGCATAATTCCGTTGTGAATTGAATCCCAGTAGATTCTTTTCCAAGACATTGTTGCCATAAGTCAGCTGCTAAGTAACTTGAAAACTTCTTAGAATTCTAATTTTTGACTCTGATCTTAACGAATTTTAGCAGTAAACGAAGATAACCGCAAATCCATATGTGATGATGTGTATAAGAACTTCAATTTGATGAAACCACGTTTGTAATGTAATGGGGACGGCAGAATAATCAAACTCTGGCACATGGGCAAATTTTGTCACGTCAGGAGTCGAAAACTTGATGAGTCCTACAAAGTTTTCCAACGACTGCATTGGAACTGTCAGCTAATAACAAAACATAGAACATAGGGAGGAATTGGCTCAAAAGCGGCATCAGCGTAACAACAGGGACTAGAAAAAACCTAGTCATTTTACTTCTCTCCGCAACTTGCGGGTTCACACCAGCTAGATGGTTCATTGTCAAACCTGGCTTTGTGCAATCATTATCCTGGTGTTTCTTTCTTCATGTGCTGCCCGTTCCTTCCCTTTTGTTGTTGAAGAACAACCTATACTGAAGAAGGATGAAACTTCCACTGAATTTGGTAATGTATCTGCAAGAGGGTCAAGGCGTTTAGCTGATGAGAATACTAGCTCTTCTGTTGAAGGTCAGGAAAAAACAATGCTACGAAGATCATCATCGTCAATTCAGAAAATTGTCGGGGCAGTTGTTGCAACAGCTGCAATCACTCTGATCATATCTGGAATCCTTTTCTTTCTGTACAAGAGATGCATTAGAAACCAACAGAAAACGAGAACAGAAATCAGTTTTCAAGGAGAGGGTATTGTGATTACAGAAGGGACGAGGAAAGTTGGTAAGAAGGTTAAAGGAGTGATTGTTAATGAAGGTGGTCAAGATGTTCTCTATATCAAAGATTCAGACGGAGGAAGACTCAAAACTGCTTTCACAAAGTTGAAATCTAAGCATGGAAATGAAGAAGCCAAAAAACATGGCAATGAGAAAAAGGGAAAAGGAGCGGATATGGAAGTAGCTAGACACGGAAAAGGTAAGGCTAGAAAGCAGAAGAATGTTGCAGATATATTTCCGCATGATTCTAGTCCTCAGTCACCATCAGTACAGCTAATGTGGTCACCACATCGTTCCCCTCCGCGGGACCATCTGCCACAACCGGTGTTGCCACCACCACCACCACCTCCTCCTCCTCCTCCACTACCATTAGGACCATCAAATATAGTGAAAGAGTCATTAACACCGCTGTCTCCTCCTCAGCCACCACCACCACCTCCACCATCAATGGTTAAGAAGAAAGAATTTGCATCACAACTTTCACCACAAATCTCAACTGCGATGGTGTCAGCAGTAAAGCCTCCGCTGGCACCTAAAGGGAAAGCACCAAATAGCAAAGGCAGGGCATTGGCTTCAGCAGAGGAGAGCACCAACGACATTACCAGAGTCCCCACAAAGCTGAAGCCTTTGCACTGGGATAAAATTATGGCTAGTAATGCTGAACATTCTGTAGTCTGGGAAATAATCAACCAGGGCTCTCTCAGGTTTGATTTTCTGCTTGGAAGTTTAATTTAATTTGTCAGATATTGCGGTATTCTTGTCACCTCTGATAGGACGAGTAGATATGCAATAATGTGGTTCTTATTCATTGTATGTGCAGATTTGATGACGAGGAAGCCATGGAAGCCTTGTTTAGATACACAACTGCAACTTTCAATCCTCTTCAAAAAGATGTAACCTCATCAAAGGCCAGTAGTCCTTACCCTGCACCAACTGCAAAGCTTTTCATACTTGAGCCAAGGAGGTCTCAGAACGCAGCTATTGTGATAAAATCTTTAGCGAGTTCTCGTAGAGACATTCTTGATGCCCTTGTTGATGGCCATGGATTGATGACTGAGGTTCTTGAAAAGCTTGCCAGAATCTCCCCAACAGAAGATGAAATGGTCAAGATAATCCAATACAATGGTGATCCGGATAAACTTGCAGATGCTGAATCTTTCCTTTACTACATACTGAAGAACGTCCCTTCAGCATTCATTAGAGTCAATGCTATGCTCTTCAGATCAAACTATGATTCAGAAATTCACCAATTCAAAGTGTCGTTGGAAGCATTTCAACTGGGTTGCCAGGAGCTTAGAACTCGTGGGCTATTCTTAAAGCTTCTTGAGGCCATTCTCAAGGCTGGCAATAGAATGAATGCCGGAACATCCAGAGGTAATGCACAAGGTTTTGATCTTACTGCTCTTAGAAAACTTTCTGACATTAAAAGCACCGATGGAAAGATTACTCTACTCCACTTCGTTGTTGAACAAGTAGCTCGGTCGGAAGGTAGACGCCTTGCTCTGAATCCGAACCAAGTTCCTGACAAATTAGGAAGTCAAAGACCAGTTAACACCAATCTGAACTTAGAGTCCATGACAACAGAAGAAAGAAAGAAAGAGTACTTGCTGCTTGGATTGCCTATTTTGGAGAGATTGAAGGTTGATTTTGCCAATGTAAAGAAAGCAGCAAGCATAGAATATGACAGTTTCACCAGCACATTCTCCTCTCTATCGACCCGTCTTGAAGAAATTCAGTTGCTCATCTCACTCTGCGCCAAGGATGAAGAGGCAGGTCAGTTTTTGGGTGAAATGAACGGATTTTTAGAGAAGTGTGGTGGTGAACTCAAGTTGATGAAAGAAGAGCAAGCAAAGGTTATGGAGTTTGTGAAGAGAACAACGGAATACTATCAAGCAGGACCTCCCAAGCACACTGGAGCATCCCCACTTCAACTGTTTATTATTGTTAAAGATTTCCTTGACATGGTTGACAAAGTCCTGATAGACATCTCCAAGAAGCTGGAAAAGAAGGATTCAGCAACGAGTATAGGATCGTCTCCCCAAGCAGCAAGGATTTCAGACAGATTTGCTGACTTCCGTCTACATTTACTGCTAGACAGATCTAGGTCAGCATCTTGTAGTGAGTCAGATGATGATTTTTGAGTAGAGTTGATCAAATTGACCTTAAAAAATTTGTTAATATTGAGAAATACAATCACATTGAATCTTTGTCAAATGGGTAGTAATTACTGGGTTTTCTGGGATTTGGTGCTTATTTGTAAGTAAGCTTTCCTCGACATTGAAACAGAAAAAATGTAACCTCCACAAACAAATGGAGGATAAAGAAGCTACCATGACCAGCGATACTGAGACTTCATTTATGAATTGAATCAAGAATATAACTCTTCATTTCTCCCTTATGTCAAGTTACAAAAAGTGATAAAGAAAAAACATTTCCTTTTTCGACAATGAAGGTTAGATAGTGATCGGTGTCTCGATTTTCATGTAAACAAAGCATGTCAAACAAGCAAAGGAGTTCTACTTCTCATCAAATTACGATGAATGGTACAAATTGGAAACACCTGAATTAATGAGCTTAAACTCAACTAATTGACCGACTTACGTTCTTCACTTGAAGCTGCCATGACTCCTTGCCATTCCGCGCTAAGCATCACTTTGTTACGTACTTAATTAAAACCTAAAATTTCATAACATTGATTAAGTGTCTGTTTGTGTCAGTTTTTTGAAGTAGAAAAAGTATTTTTTTTAACAGCAAAAGCTCTTTTTAAGAAAAATAAATATTTGGCTGTAAAATTCAAAAGTATTTTTTTAATAGAAATAACTTTTTTGGAAGTTAAAATACAACTTTTTGATAAGTTAAAATTTTGAGCTTTTCAAAAAATCACTTTTTCAGGTAAATTTTTCAAATCAATTAATGAACTTATTTTTAGTTCATTTTTCCCTTATGCTTTTTCATATAATTCCCACAATACCTACAAACATATCTTTATGTTTATTTTGAGATATATATAATATTATTTGACCTTTTTATATGTTTTAATATTTATTTTTTATATTAATTTTACTTATATTATAATTCATATAAAAGATTTAGTTAAATATATTTTCATTTATGTTTCAAATGATTTAAAATTATATAATAATTAATATATTGTGCTTTACATATTGTTTAATATATTTTAAATAATATTTATATGCATAAATAATTTTTATTACAAAATAAAATATAGCTAAAGTTAAAAGTGCTTTTTATTTTTATGTTATCAAACAGTCTATTGTATGAAGCTCTTTCAAAAAAGCTCTTTTTTAAATGACAGCCAAACAGTCAACTGACTTCTTAAAAAAAGCTCTTCTTAGAAAAACTCTACTGACAAAAGTTCTACTGATATAAGCTCATCCAAACAAACATTAAGATGTAAAGAAGAAGATGGGACTTGTGACATAAAAAGAAACAGGAAACAGTTAATTTGTAACTCTTGTTATCTGTTACAGCTAGTTTTTGAAAGAAACTGAAGCTGAGACTTTGAAATCATCAATTGGTAAACTAAACAAATAGAGTAGAAATTTGTAGTATATTATTTACTATAAGAGTATAAGTTTATATACAAGAGACAATTAAGAAATAAAAAATCAATCTAAATTAATTGTGTGATTTGTGATGCTTGAATTTGGAGCTAAAAATCTGTTACCATGTGGTAAATGTGTTGAATTTCATCACTCCTTCTCAAGTTAGAGTGTGAATGTTATGAACATCTAACTTGTCGAGTATTAGATGGGATGCTTCTTTACCAAGGGGTTTAGTAAATATGTCCTCCAATTGATTTGTTGAAGATTTGTACTTGGTTTGAAGAATACCAGATTATATGTTCTCTCGAACAGGATGACAATCCAATTCAATGTGCTTTGTTCGCTCGTAAAACACTAGATAGCTACAATGTGAAGTGCAACCTGGTTATCATAGTATAGGGTTAATGGCTGAAGATGATGAATGCCAAGGTCATATAATAGATACAACAACCATTGTAATTCATAAGAGGTCAAGGTCATTGCTCAGTATTCCGCTTTAGTTGAATAGCAAGAAGTAGTGGTTTGTTTCTTTATTTTCCATGATATTGGTGACTACTCGCGGAAAACACAATAACTAGTGGTGGATCTCTTCATCATTGAACAACTTGCCCAATCAGAATCGTAATAGATAATCAAATGTAAAGGGATGGAAGGAGAGTAATATGCCTCGACCAGGAGTACCTTTCAGATACCGTAGATCCCAGTGAGGTTTCCTTGGTTAATGTATGAACTGAGATATGCATCATAAACTTTAAATACCTTATAGCAAAAAACTCTCAGATGATAATATGTGAGATCTTTACTAATTCACACGCTCTTAGTAATCTCAAAATCTAATGGAATGGAGGGAGCTAGATTAATCAAGGATACTATAGTTCGAACTACTTCACCCCAAAATGTGCTTGGCAATAAAAATATTCTAAGCATACAATGAACCTTCTCTATAATTGTTCTGTTCATTCTCTCAACAACATTGTTATGTTGTGGAGTTCTTGGGTATGTCTTTTCATATCTAATGACATGCCATATACAGTAATCTTTAAATACCTTAGAATTATACGCACCTCAGTTATCTATTGACAGACATTTTAGCTTTCTCTCATCTTCCTTTTCTACCATGACATGAAACTTCTGGAAAGTTTCAAATACTTGACTCTTTGAGTTCAACATGTACACCAAAGTCATCTTCAAAGCATCATCAATAAATATAATAGAATATTTGTTATCTCCTAGTGACTCCTTTTTAATAGGACCATAAATATCTAAATGCACCAACTCTAATATCTTCGATTGCTCTTTAGATCTTCTTTTTTTCATGCAAGGTAAATAGTATATTGTACAAAATCATATGTACATAGATCTTTAGGGTATACCCCAATTTACTGTGTAATCCAAAACCTACATCAATTACAACTACTTCCCCAATATGTCCAAAGAGAAACCATAAATAAAAATACTCCAAGTTACCCAAGACATCCGAAAAGAGGTTATAAACAAAAATACATTAGATTTTTCACTACCTCCGATGCATCAATCAAAACATACATCATATCCCCCAATACATCCAAAAAGAGGCTATAAGCAAAATTACATCAAGATCCCTCGTATAATCGAAGTGTCAAAATGTAATAAGATTTGTGGGGTACAATCTATATAAGATTCTATACATTAGTATTTTAATTTTGAGAACTACATCTAAGCTCATCATAGAAGCAAACTCTAGCTGTATGGTGATCTTTGTCTTCCATACCATGTATATGGTGCACATGAATGCAAGTCTAGCAACTTTGCTTCTAATACGTGCTCTGGTGTAGTCTTTCTGAATCCATTTAATGGCATTAGAGAGTGTGGACATGGTTCGGTCAATCCTAGCCATGCGTAGATAGCATTCCATATTTCACCTATAATGGCACACTTGAAAAATAAATGATCAAAAGTTTCTACTTTAACATTACAAAAACCACATGTTCTATCTATCTCCAGGAATTGTAAATTATCCTTCGTTAGTAGTCTATTCCGAAGACTAAGCTATGCAATGAAGGAAAATTTCGAAGGTATATATTGCTTCGATATAAAACCCATCCATGGTTTTTTTATATGTTTAACTCTCAATAGTTCACAAATTTTTTGTGATGAAGGGTTGCCATTTACACACATCTTCTAGATGCCATGGACTACTTCCCTTCGACCTCCCAAATTTTCCACCAATTTATCCCAAATCTATGCCAACTTTTTCAACAAAGGTAAGTCACGTTTGTGGGGTTCCCAATCTTATATTGATATGTCCTTCAAATACATTTCATGTATCCACTTTACCTATAATGAATCTACTTTAGCATGAATGTTCCATAGTATTTTAGATAACAATGTCGAGTTCTATTGCTTGCAATTTTTCAAACCCAGACCACCTTCATCTTTTGGAGAGCATATATTATCCCATGCCACTCTAAAATGCCTCCCTCCCCATAAGAATAGTCTATAAACGAAGGTTAGCTACTCCACAATGCTTGTAGGTATAGGAAATGCTTGTAGCCAAAAGGAGAGCACCCTTGCATAATAGAATTTATGAGCTCAATTCTACCCACATATGAAAGGGACTAACCCTTCCATGAGTTAAGATAAGCTTCAACAGATTCAATAAGCACTGAAAACTGAGCCACCAAAACCTTCATAGGTGCCAATGATAGCCCCAAATATTAGACAGGAAAATCCCCTAGAGGGTACTCCATCTGCCTTATAATCTCCCTCTCATATCCACACACCCTTGCTAGGTATAAACTGGACTTTGACACATTTACCTTTAGCCTTGCCACCCTATTCAAATCCTCCAACACATCTACTAGTATGCCTATAAAGGCTTGATCCCCTCTAGAAAATAACATAAGGTCATCTGCAAAAGCAAAGTATGTAATACCTAGGTGTTTGCACTTCAGATGGAAGTGAAATTGAGGATTTGTAGTTCTATTCTTTAACAGCCTTGAAAAATATTCCAGCCCAAGTAAGAATAAGGTGGGTGACATCGGATCACCTTGTCTTAGTCGTCTTCGACCTTGAAACATCCCACACAGTAAGTCATTTATTGAGATGGAGTATGAAGTGTTTGCACACATTCCATGACCTACAGTATAAATTTTGTAGTGAACTCTAACCCTCTCATCATGTCCTCAAGAAATCTCCATGCAACCGTATTATAAGCTTTTGTTAGATCTATTTTTATCATGCATCTTAGTGCTATCCTCTTTCTTGTATTACCTTTAAAAAGTTCTTGGACTAAGAACACTAATCAGGCATATTTCTCCCTGGAACAAAGGCAGCCTGAGCTGGATTAATAATTCTCCCCATAACTTTCACCATACACTCATTCAGAATTTTGGTGATCACCTTGTAAACCACATTAAGGCAAGCAATGGGTCTGAAATCAGTTATCTTTAGTGCAGCCTTGGTTTTAGGGATAAGAGGGATGATGGTGTGGATGATTTGCTTCAGTAATTTTCCAGTGATAAAGAACTCCTGTACAGCTGAAATTACCTCTGGCCTGACTGTAACATCCCACTTCTGCAAGACTCGAACCCGACATCGATGGGTGATATCTGAGTCTGTGCCTCGCGAGGGTGGCGTGCTAAAACACTCAATCATTTATGAATTTGATCTTAATTTAATATATTTTTTAAACAACAACGAACACAATATGCAGAAATCGATACTCAATTTGGGCCCGCATTCATTCATAAACATTTTCAATTAACACAAAACTATTAACAAAATTTTCAATAGCCATTTGGGGCCTGTCACAATTACAATACACTTGAGTCATTTCGGAAAACAATTTTATACAAAAAGTTGCGGAATATACAATTTAATACAAATAGAGAAATAAAATGCAGACGCCAACTAATCCCGACCTCTATCCTTTACTTGAATGTTATAAGTATACTCCCGTTGGCCTAACGGGGTATTCTTCTGATCCTGAAAAATATTTACAAATTTTGGGTGAGTTTTGCAAACTCAATGAGTGACCATCATCGATGGCTCACCCAGGCACATAACACACCAAATTATATTCACATCAGTTCACGTTTCACATTCAATGAATATCGATCTTATAATGCTATATGCATGAGACTCACATTCGTTCTTATTGTTGTGACTAAGTGCCTATCACACACTTATACAAATACTGGCCCATAGGGCTCAATCAGAATAGAATTATAGAGTATAGCTCTATGTGCAAAACACATATCACGTAGCAAAGCTCTACATGCAGAATCAGAAATCACGGAGCAAGGCTCGTGGAAGCGCTTCATATTAACAACTCAAGTTACAACGCCTTTATCTGAACATGCATTTTATGAAATGCATCAATCACATTTGCACATATCATCGGATCGTAGTCCGACATTCAACATTAAGTTGAGAATCACATTTCATTCATAGGCAAATGCACATTCAAAAACACATTTGTCATTGGACCGTGGTCCGGCATTTAGAGATCACATTATGCATACTTATGTCATCTTATTCACATTCAATGAGCACTTCAATATTTCATTCATGCATCACAATCATCAGACCTTCTGTCCGAAAACCAACACACTCAACACTTTCACATAATCATTCAGAAATCAATC
>JANVCQ010000007.1:25575695-25595805 GCA_025531925.1 Erythroxylum plowmanianum | reverse complement strand
CGGGGATTCCTCCCCCCTTTCATTTGCAGCTCGATCGCTGGCATGTTTCCTCCTTCCCCTCTTCAGGGTGACGACAAACTCATCTGGGGAGCCACTGATAATGGGGAATTTATTGTTGCCTCTGCGTACTCCCTTCTGCTTGGCCCAATGCCTGAGAATCCGCATGGGGTTTGACGGACCCTTTAGCATTGGAGGGGGCCCCAGAGGGTTCGCTCCTTTTTATGGTTACTGGCGAAGGACCGTCTTTTGAGTAATCAACAACGGATGCGCCGGCACCTCACAGTCGACAGTTCCTGTCCCCACTGCTTCTCCGAAGAATCCTCTCTTCATATTGTTCGTGACTGTTCGCTCGCTCACCGTATGTGGGCCAGTTTTCCTTCGGACATAGTGACTTCGTCTGCCTTTACTCTCCCCACTTGTGATTGGTTGCATACCAACCTTCTCTAGTGTCGGCGCGTCCACGGCCAGGAGTGGTCACTGCTTTTTGGGTTGATCTGTTGGTTCCTTTGGACCTGGCGGAACCAATCTCTTTTTGACTCTTCTTTTGTTCGACCCTCCTCACCCTTGTGTCTTCTCTTGTCTTTTGCAGATCAGGTTCAGCAGGCCGACGTCCAGTATCGACTAAGCCCCCTGGTTCATGTCCCCGTCGGGTGCTACGAGTCGGTTGGAGTCGTCCGCAGGAGGGCTGGGTCAAGCTCAACACGGATGGGGCCTGTAATCCTACTCATCGCACGGTTTCCGCTGGGGGTCTTCTCCGCGACAGTGCTGGCAGTTGGCGAGGTGGGTTCTCTCAGCTCATTGGTTGGTGCTCAGCGCAGTTCGCAGAACTCTGGGCCGTCTACACAAGGCTCTCCTTAGCTTGGCGATTGGGCTTCCGTCGGATTGAGCTGGAGGTAGACTCGTTGGGGGTGCACCAGCTCCTGTCTTCTGTGCACTCCCGCTCTCAGTCGGGCATCCCCCTCGTCATGGGTATCCGGGAACTTCTCAATCGGAACTGGTCTATTGTTCATCGCCATATCTTCCGAGAGAGCAACAGATGTGCGGACTGGCTCACCGGTCAGGCCGGTCAGGCCGGTCAGGACACCATTGGCGTCACGTACGTTGATGTACCACCTCTAGGGTGTCACAGACTCCTCTTCGAGGATCTGTCGGGGTTCAGTTTTTTCCGTCTCATGTAACTTCGATGCATTTTCCCTTTATATAAAAAAAAAAAGAGAAAAAAAAGAAAGAGCTATCAGTAGTGTTAAGATGATAGTGTCTCTCCCTTGGCGATTATTTCACCAAGGCCTCGTACACTGTACTGCAACTCCTAGGATTGATTGAATGGTGATTTCGTGGTTGCACCAAAAAGAGGATTAACCCTAAACCCTATTTTGACTTTGGAGAGAATTTGTGGGGTTCAAAAGTGGATTTCTTGGGTTCAGTGGACAGATTGAACCTCAAGTGATTGCCACCCAATTTTTTGCAATTAATTTTTAAGATAAATTTTCGATTAAAACTCGAGTGAGTAAGAACTTCTGGAGAAAAACAGTGGGGTTCTAAGCAGATTACTTAGTACATTAGACAAATTCGAATAGTTGGCAGAATCGAATAATTGGTTGCCCTAGGTTTAGGGCAAACTGTAGGTCCTGGGCTTTGGCGACCACAGTGGTGGTTCCCAAGTCTGAGAAATGGGGAAAAAGAAGAACAAAGGTAAGGACATCACAGCGGCATGCGTGGGGTTACAAGAAGAGAACTCAAGATGACTACTTATGGGGAATCTAGAAAATTTCGAAAGGGAATCGCGAGGAACAGGTGCAGTGACCATTCCGATGGAAAAAAATAGCAAACATAAAACAAAATGCAGGGAATAGGATTGTTGAAGCTAGGATAATGAAAATAGATTCGAGAGTTCACAGTGTTGGAGACCGACGAACAATATAACAAGGTAAGCCTTGTGCTCAGGAGCAAGCGGCTTCGGCGATCAAACCATGTATGTTACTGAGTGACAAAATTGTGTGTACTGGTAAATTGTGTCAAGAGCTGGGGAAGGAGGAAGCCTCCATAGCTGATGAAGATATTGAGATGGGTAGTGAAGATTTAACTGATACTGAGGGTTCAGAAGAAGATGAGTCTACCTTGAAAATGTTCGATAGAATGCCACAATTAGCCTCAGTTAAGCAGATTGCAGATGGGTTAGTACAAAATGTGTCCGATAATTCGCACCACCGAGTGTCTACAATCATTGCAAGAGATACAAACAAAGCTTCCTTTGTCCGCCTCTTTTGCAACAATCGAGATCTAAAACAAGGTCTACAATTGGAATACTTGCAAGTCGATGATGCAGTCACAATGGAGACGGACGACATAATGTAACTTGAGCAGGAATGGGGATGCTGCCTTGTTGGTTGTTTCACAGGGCAGTTTTCGAGACTGAAAGCCCTCGAAGGCCCTATCGCTAAATGGGGAGTGCCTTGCAAGATTTTGCCACATGATAAGGGATGGATTATGTTTCAATTTACAGCATAGGAAGCCCAAATCAGTGTACTGGCAGGAGGTCCCTACATCTTGTTTGGGAAAACCTTGCTAGTGAAGAAATTGTCACAAGGTTTTGCCTTCAACTACCAAGATTTTATGGAGGTCCCATTGTGGCTTCAATTTTCGAATGTTCCACTGGAACTATGGACTAAAAAAGGCTTGTCCAAGCTAGGCTCTCAAGTTGTTAAACCTATATGCACAGATAAAATCATAAGTCAGAAAACCAGAATTGGGTATGTGAGGATATTGGTTGAGGTGGATGTGTCTAGGAAACCAGTAACCAATTTTGAAGTTAAAATTTCGGGGGATATTAGATATACTCAAATGGTGGTTTATGAAACATTCCCAAGCTACTGTTATTACTGCAAACAGTTCTAACACAATCCATTTGAATGTAAAAATACCTAAAGAATGCTTAAGAAGTTACCAAAGGAGAATACAACAGAGGGGGTATGAATGTTGGTACGTCACTAAATTCACTGAATAAAGGGGAAGCAAATAGGGATGACAGTATACAAAATCAGAATAACCAAGATATGAAAGTTGGGACATCAGATAATCCGAGAGGAAACATGGGTAGCAACACTAGCACATGCCTTGAGAAGGAAAAGGGACAACAAGAAGAACCCGAGGCTAACAAGGAGCCTCAACCAAAGCTAAGAGGCAAAATGAAGAGGGTAAACCTGTTAATGGAAGTGATTGGCAGAAAATGCAACATTATAAAACTAACAACAAGGGGAAGGCAATGACTCCTCCTTATAGAAGACCAAATGAAGGGAATAATCCGAAGATGAGTAATGTTAAGAGGGCCAATTGTACTGCCTTTGAGAATTGAAGTATAGGAGGGGGGACCCTCCTAAATGAAGAAGTGAAGTTTTTATGTTGGAATATCCCAGGTCTTAACGAGCCGTTGCGACAACTGAGTGTTGTCAACCTTACTAGGCAACACAATTGTAGATTTGTTTGTTTTTTGGAGACTAAACTTACTATTGCAGGCTTGGGGAATTTGATAAGTAATAGGTTCTTAGGATGGAACTATAGGCATAATTTTGAATCCATCACAAGGGGCCGAATGGCCATTGCTTAGGATCCCTCTTATTATCAGTGTCAGGTTCTGGATTAAGGTGAACAATTCATCCACTATAGAATGACATGCCGAACCACCAAGGAAGACTTTTTGGTGATCTGCGTGTACGGGTTGTATAGTGCTGCTAAAAGGAAGGAATTATGGATGAAGTTGATTAGGCTAGCTATGGATTCTTCGACACCATGGCTGATTATAAGAGATTTCAATTGTGTTTGTGCAGCTAATGAAAGGCGTGGGATCCAACCCCTATCTTCATACCTACTGAAAGACTTACAAGAATTTAGAGTGACCCTCAGATTGGAAGATGCACCTTCTAGTGGTGAGTTCTTTACTTGGCAAAAAACCAACTTTAGGCAAAATTTGATAGAGTTCTTGTCAACCAAGCATGGTACAAGGGGCTTGCATTGTTCGGCTATATTCTTGCCAATGATGGTGGACTCGGATCACTGTCTAGTGAAAGTGGACTTCAGCTAACAGGAATTTTGAGGGAATAAACCCTTTAAATTCTTCAACATGTGGATTAACCACACCAACTTCCCTAACATAGTGGCCAATATATGGAACCAACAACATGAAGGAACCACACAATACATCCTTTGCGCCAAGTTGAAGGCTCTTAAGTCCCCCTTGAGAACCATAAATAAAGAAGCTTATGGTCACATTACGAGTAAAGTTCAAATAGCACAAGAAGAGTTCCAAAGTGTATACCAAGCCTTCCTAAGCAACCCCGAAGATGATGAATTGAAAATTAAGGTGAATACCAAATGGAAGATTATGAATTTCCTGCAAAATGCCAAAAGACTTTTCTACCAACAAAAGGCCAAGTGCACACACTTGATGGACTCCAATAGGAACACAAGGTATTTTCATGCAGTGGTTAGGAAGAGGAGTAGACAAAATGTAATCACCCACCTTATCAAGAAAGATGGATCCGAAACCTTTTTAATGGATGAAGTGATTGAACATGTAGTAAGTTATTACAATGAACTTCTTGGTTCCTCTCCCCCTCGATATGTGTAGATTCACAGGTGATCAAAAATGGTGAGGTGTTAGATCCTGAAATGCAGAATATACTAATTGCCCCAATCACGGATGCTGAGATAAGTTGAGTCATGTTTGGCATTGGTAATGATAAAGCATCGGGGCTAGATGGATACACAACCGCCTTCTTCAAAAACCAATAGGATAGGGTTGGACAAAGTGTAAAGGAACCCGCGCATGAATTCTTTGGAAATGGTAGACTGCTCAAACAACTTAGTCATACAATCATGTCCCTTATCGCCAAAAAGAGCTTAACACCAAAAAGGAGTATGCATGACAATATATTTTTAGTGCAAGAGCTTATCAGGGGTATAGCAGGAAATGCATATCCCCATAGTGTGTAATCAAAATTGATATTGCAAAAGCCTATGAAATAGTTTCATGGGAATTTTTGGAAGAGATGATGATAGGGTTGGGTTTCCCAGTTAAATTTGTCAATTAGGTTATGGAATGTGTTACAACAACCTCATTTTCGATCTTGATTAATGGTACACTACATGGTCTATTCTAGGGTAGAAGAGGATTAAGGCAAGGAGATCCTATGTCACCCACTTTGTTCCTCCTCTGCTTGGAATATCTTTCAAGAGTATTAAAAATGAGAATGGCTAGCTCACACTTCAACTTCCACCCGAAGTGTAAGAAATTAGGTATCACTTAGCTAGCCTTTGCTGATGACCTTATGTTACTCTCTAGAGGAGACTCCACCTCAATCCGAGTACTAGTAGATGGGTTGAGGGAACTTCAAGAGGTAGCAGGGTTGAGGGTTAATCCCTCAAAATCCAACATTTACCTTGGTGGTGTGTGGGGGTGGGAAAGAGAAGACATCTTGCAAATGGTTTAGTTCCCTTTGGGTTCCGTTGGCTCCTATAAAGGTATCGGTTGCTCAATTCTAGGCTTTGCTTGGATCTGTGGAAACCTACATTAATGCATGGAATGGTAAGAGCTTGTCTTATGCTGGGAGAATTGAATTAGTAAATTTGGTTATTCAAGGTGTATTGGCATTTTAGCTTCAAGCATTCCCTATTCCTACAGTTATCTTAGAGAAGATAACCTCTATTTGTAGACTCTTCCTATGGGGAGGGAAGCATTTTAGGGTGGCTTGGGACTTAAAAATTGCAAAGTTTGGAATGATATATTACTATAAGCGAATTCTCTATAGGTTAGATGGATCCATGAAATTTATCTAAGGGGGTACCAATATGGGATTGGGTGCACTATAAGCAGGACTCTCCCCTTCTAAAGAGGTTGGCACTGATCTAGGATACCTTAGTGGACAAGATGGGAGGGCGCAATGAGGTGGTCCTCGTATTGCAGCACCATTGTGTGGATGAAGTGCTATCATCATACAAGGTCTATGAGGTGATGCGACTCAAGCATGTTAGACGGCCTCGGATGTCCTTTATTTGGAAATTATATATCCCACCAAAATACTCTTTCATTGCCTGGCTTAGTATGAGAAATCGGCTACCCACAAAAGACAATTTGTTAATCTTGGAATTGGATCGAATTTGCAAGTTGTGTGACATTGAACCGGAATCTGTTGACTACCTATTTTTTAAATGTTCTTTTACAGGTTATGTTTGGAATGAATCAGAGGTTGATTGGGTATGACATGAGCCATGATCACATTGTCAAGTGTCATTAAATGGATTCGGATTGATCACAGAGGAGCACTACTTAGATGTAAAGCCGTAAGGCTTGCCCTCCTTTGCACTATGTACATGATATGGAAGATTAGGAATGCGATTCAAATGGATGCGGACTCCTTTACAAGACTTGATGTAGTTTCAAAGATAAAAATTATAACGTATGAGATCTTGTATAGATTATATCCTACGAACCTAATTCATTTCTGATGCTTCGATTGTGTTGTAACTTGATGCTTTACTTTGTATTGCTTCCCTTCGGATGCACATGGATAGTTCATAAATAACCTCACTTTGGTTGTACTAGGATAGGGGATACTCTTAACTTGGATGTTTTGGATGTGTTTGAAATTTCATGTGCATTGTTAATTTTAAGATGCACAATAAGTAGCTCATTGGTTGTATTGGGGTATTGAGTATTCCTATCTAGATTTTGTCCTAGTGTTTAAAACCACCTACTTTATTTTGTATTGATACTTTTTGTGACATAGAGAGGATAGCTTACAGATAACCTCTCATCGGTTGTATTGGGGTATCATGTGTGTTTACTATAAGTTTTTGGGATGATACTTTGATTGGGGTATGCCCCAATGATCTATGTACATATGATTTTATGCAATTCAATATTTACATTTTATCCAAAAAAAAAAGAATCATAAGTAGTTATGTGTACTTAATTAGGATAAGGGATTTAATAACCAACAACTTTAATCCCTTCTCACTCATGTTTCCCACTCATTGACGTAAAAAAATTGGAGAAGTTCCCTTTTTGGCTGTGTATACTTCTCCACCACTGTATACCTTTAAGTGTGTCTTATACAATGAGCAACATAACTCTCCTCAAGCAATAGTCATTGCTCCTTTGGACAATTTCCCTTCCTATCCCTAAAAGTTTGTTGAAATCTCTCTTGATCCAACACATTAGTCGATAATAGATTTAGCCTTAGATCAAGAATTTGTCATATATCTCTCAAGGTCTGTAAGCATCCAACATTTGTTTGAACTCAGATATCACCTATGTTGACAATCTTGGTGAAACCTTGATTCTCATCTTTACGCTCTCAAAGTCTCCACTCTTATAGTTTAAGAAATACTCTACCTTTGAAACATAATGATAAGAAACTCCCGCGTTAATCAACCACTCAGAACCCAAATTATTGACATGGAAGCATTCGCTTATTGCATAAATGAAGGACACCTTATCATCCATGTTTGAAGTTGTTGCAGTTGTATTCTTACCATCTCCATCATTATAATGATCTTGCTTTTCTGATCCCTTTTTCACTTATAGCAGAACCTCTTAATGTGTCTTGACTTATTACAATAATGGAATGTCTTTAAGTCTTTTTCACCTCTAGACTTTGATCGATTCTTAGACTTACAACACCTTTTGCGACCAAATTCTTGTTCCTTCTCCTGCTTTCTGTCATGAAAACTTGCACGTTGTTAACTCCCATCTCCTTTCTTTCGATTTTTTCCATTGAATATATTCTCTTTGATTAAATCCAAAGAGAGCACACCTTTACGAGTTGAGTTGCCAATTGTCACCACCAGCGTCTCCTAGCTATCTAGTAATGAACTCAACAAGAATAAGGCTTGAAACTCATCATTAAGAATGATCTTCATTATAATCAGCTTGTTGATTATATCTTAGAAATCACTTAGATGCTTTAATATAGTTTTCTAGCTTTCAGCTCCAAGTTCATAAGCCTTTTAATCAGAGAGACCTTGTTATGGGCAATCTTCCTTTTATAGACTCCTTCTAGCTTTTTCCAAAACATGAAAGGATTTGTTTCTTGAGACACATAAAAGAATATGCTAATATCAATCCATTGTCTAATCGTGCCCAGAGTTTTTCATGTCATCTTTCCTATTGTCCTACATCTTTTTAGATTTTGAAAAAAATATCATCCTTAACACCTTTATCTACATCAATAGGATAAAGAGATCCTTGCAATACAAAAAGTGCTCCATCATAGGCCTCTAAATAAAGTATTTTGATGATGTCAACATGAACATAAATTTGTTTCCACCTTCCATCATGATGGATCTGATACCATTTATTAGGAGACTATAGCACATAAAAGTTCAACCAAATATCAGCAACAAAAATACTTTTCAACTTGCACCAACAAATCAATATGAGAATAAAAAACTTAACAATGAAACAAACATCAATATTTATGTGGAAAATTCTTCAATGTAGAGGAAAAAACCACGAGCCAAACTGATAAGTAAATCCACTAAACTCATATAAGGATTTACAAAGATTGATCTTTCACCCCATAACAACAAATTATCTTACAAAGTTTTAGAATTGAAACCAAATTTGATTTAACAATCAACAAACACTCAAACCAATCCCAAAAACAATAAAAAGGATGAAAATACAACACCACTTGCCCTCTCTCAGTTTTTCCTCACTATTGGACATTATGGCCACACTCTCATACAAAACTACATTTTTTTCTCTTTTAAATCATGAAATAGGTTTTTTTGGCACCGTACATAATCACGTACATAGTTGTGTAAATGACCATGTCCCTTTGTCATTGCCTCACTCGTAAATGTCCATAGTCACAGAGAGACACACCGTCATCACACACGGTCGTGTATGTTATGAACATATATATGTACACGAACGTAGATGTCTTCACTCTTCACGTCCTTCTTTACATAGTTGATCCACACAAATATGTAAGTGAAGACATGGGCATGTGTCACTCTAAATGGGCTGATGTGCTTACACATTAATATGCACAACCATGTAAGTTAATGATCCAAGTGTGTAATACCCTACATGACCGTTTCTTTTTAGAAGAGCTTTATCCATCTTGTCTTCACTTATTCATCATCTTCATGAAACATAAAGGCATATATGATCACAGAAAGTCTCAAAATAGGATTGGTCACTCAATAGAAAGTGATACAACTATAAGAAGAGGGGTCATATGGAAAAAGATTTCCAGTTAAAAAAGAAAGGTGTTGAGAGTAATGTTATTACTTCCAAAAGTGAAGACGAACAGAATGCTAAGGCATTCTTTATTTTAGATGAAGAGGAGCTAGCCTTTACAACAATAACATTCAATCAGGTCAATTATAAGAGAGATGGGATTATTGACTCATGCTGCTCAAATCCTATGATCAATGATAAAGAGAAGTTATAGAACTTATCAGAGTACAAGGGAAGTCGAGTGGTGGTGATGGCAAACAACTCAAATTTACTGATAACTCACATCGGTAATATGATAGCCTTTCCCTAATATAGCGATACTAAGGAGTTGCTCCAAAATGTCTATCATGTCCTAGGTATGAAGAAAAATCTTCTCTTGGTAGCACAATTAACATATTTTGACCATTTTGTTCTGTTTGGCCCACAAGACTTGAAGGTATATTGGACCTTGAGATTATACGATGATCAAAGGACATATTAGAGTCAGTTTACGTGATGTCTAAAGAAATTGCATATATAGATAAGATGAGAAGAAACAAGATAGAAGACTTGTGGCATATGTGGTTAAGTCACGTTAGATATTCCAAGCTAGATGTGATGATAATGAAGTCAACATTGAAGGGACTTCTACAAGTATGTCAAAGTATACTTCATATGAAGAATGTTGCAGGACCATTTTATGCAGAAGCAATGAAGACTGTAACTTTTATGACCAATATTCTTCCTCAACAAAGGTTATGATTTCTCTTACCTTTTGAAAAAATTTGGAATGTGGAGCCTAATTTTGGTCATTTTTCATTCTTTTGATACGTATGCTACATATTTGTATCTAATCATTGACATAGAAAGATGAAAAAAAAGGCTATTAGGTGTATCTTTGTAGGATAAAATAGTCAGAGGAAAGGGTGGCAATGTTGCGATCTAACAACTAAGAAGTGCTACACATACTGAAATTGGGGTTTAATGAAGCTTCAAGTGCTACACATCCCAAAATTGGTGTTTGATGAAGCTTCCTTATGGTGGTCCTTAAATAATGAAATATTACCAAACTTAGATGTTTTTAAGGGGTATTGGAAACTTCTCAAATCTAATTAAGTTTAGATGAAGTTGAGGTTGCAGATGATAATAGAGATGTTGAAGAAGGTGTAACTTAAAATCCTTGACAAAGAGGCGTGTACCAAAAGACAAGCGAAGAAATGAGCCAAGAGAAGCAGATACATCAACTGCACTAAGAAGATCAATAAGATTTAGAAAGCCAATCTCAAGTATGTCAATGTCTTTATAATTAAAAAAGCATATGCAAAAGACCCAAATACATTAGAGGAATTGTCTTAAAATCCTGAGTGGATTAAAGCTATAGAAGAGGAATTTTTTGCGTTAAAGTGAAATCAGACTTAGGAGCTTATACCAGTGCTGGGAGATTTGAAGCCTATTTCTTACAAATGGGTGTACAAGATAAAATGTCGCACAGATGGATCAATTGAGAGGAAAAAGGCTCATTTGATAACTCAAGGGTTCTCTCAACAATATGGACTAGACTATCATGAAACGTTTAGTCCAGTTGCAAAACTTACAATTATACGAATCATATTAGCACTTGTAGCTAAAATTTGGAACTTGTGTTAAATGAATGTGAAGAATGCATTTTTTCATGGACAGCTGGATCCATAGATCAACCAATAGGTTTTCAGAGTTAATATCATCCTAAGGGTGTGCAAGCTCTAAAAGGCACCCTATGGATTAAAATAAGCACCCAGGGCATGGTATGGTAAGATTGTTGAATTTCTTACTCACAATGGTTATTCGGTGACATCTATAGACTCTAGCTTGTTCGCCAAATCTAAAGGAGAGAAGCTAGCTATTGTGCTAGTGTATGTGAATGATTTAATTAGCACAGAAGATTATGAAGAAGAAATTCTCCGAACAAAAGATAATTTGTCAATTTGCTTTCAAATGAAATAACTTGGACATCTAAACATTTTTTGGTCTAGAGATTGATCGTACTCAAGAAGGAAGATATTCCAAAGATTTGTTGAAGAAGTTTGGAATGTTTAAGTGAAAGCCAATCTTGATGTCAATGGAACCAAACTCCAAAATGTGTGCTCATAAAGGGAAATATTTGGAAAACGCTACGATGTATTGGTAGTTAGTAAGATGTTTTATTTACTTAACTTTCATAAGACCAGATATTTCTTTTAAAATTGTTGTGATAAGTCACTACATGTAAAATCCAAAGAAGCGTCATTTAGAAGCAGTTTGACAAATACTAAGATATATAATGAGTACGCCTAACTAGGATATTATGTACAAGAAAGGTAAATATTCCATGATAGTTGGCTATTGTGATGTTGACTATATAGGTGACCATGATACCCAATGCTCAACTACCGAGCATGTTTTTATTCTTGGTTCTAGAGAAATTTATTAGTGTAGCAAAAGACAACTAATTGTGTCTCTTTCAACTACAGAAGTAAAGTACCAAGCAACAACAATATCATCTGAAGAAAACAATTGGCTTATGTAATTATTGAAGGACTTGCATCAATCAACAGAGTATGGTATCCCTTTATATTATGACAACTTGTCAACAAAACAGTTGGCAGAGAATCCAATTTTTTCTGCAAGAACTAAGCATGTGGAAGTATAACACCATTTTATCAAAGAGAAAGTCTTGCAAGGAGAAATTTAGTTTGAACATGTCATAATAGAAAACAAAGTTGTAGATTTGTTTAACAAAGGCTTAGGTGGTAACAAGTTTGAAAATCTCTGTCATTAGCTCGGTATCGTGAAAAGAATAAAAATTGGTGTTGAGGGGAGAGTATTGAATAAATCAACACCAGCTCGTAGGTTACCTTTTGATCGATTATTGCCCATCATTAACATATTGTTGTTTATTTGCTATTTAAACTTTGAGTCAGTATCCATTTACTTTTTTTTACCTAGTCCTTAATTGATCTTAGTCTTTAAGAATTGTGGGTCACTAGATTTGTTGCTTAATATTAGTAAGTCGAGATGGAAACATAGGATACTTACCATCAAGGACGGAGCCACAATGGGGGCAAGCGGGGGCACTTGCCCCCACTGGCTCCAAAAAGTTTTATATAAAAAATTTATTATTTTAAGTTTTTGATCTTATAAAATAAAATAAAATTTTGCTTTCATTAAAACTTTGCTCCCATTAAAAATAAAATTTTGTTCCTATTGAAATTTTGCCCCCACTCAAAAAATTTTCTGGATCCGTACTTACTTACCATTATGATCTATGTTATATAAAGGCATTGAGTTGCAATGAATTATATACATCCTTTAAAGCTTTTTCTCTTATATTGTTTGAGTAAACTATTAAGAGTACTTTGCTTATTTTATTTAACGCCAAGCCTTTGTCCTTCGTGAGTTTTTATACTCAAGTACTTCACTGATTCATTTGAGAGCATCAAAGCTTTTATTTTTTATTAAAAGTTTTGTAGCATTTTCCCGTGAGATTGAGTATTTTGTGTGTTATTTGAGTTCTTCATTCAAGTCTTTCGATTCTAAGTGTTTTTAAATGTTAAGGAGTATGTTAAAATTTTCCAATGATGACTTGAAATTCTTCATTTAATTTATTAATTTATTAAATAACCTAATTTATTGTCATCATTTATATGATCAACCAAGTTTTTGTTATAAAAATATATTATTAAAATTTTATTTTTAACAATTTATTAAATATATTTATTTTATAATAATATATCAAAAAATATATTTATGCATCTTATTATGGTAATATTTATAATATAACTTAAGAATATTTGAGGAAACCTTATTTTTGTACAACAACAATAATATCATTCTAGATGGAAGGTTTGGAAAAGTATAGTAATACGCAGCAACTTTATCTAGTTAAGTAAATATATTGTTTTCGACATATCAAAATAAAACAAAACAGGTTTTGAGAAGTGTAAAACTCTATTATTGTATCTGTATAAAATTGGACGGCACTTAAACCATTCTTTTAATTTTCATGACTTTTTGTATTTTCAAACTTTAAGAATCATAAAAAGTAACTTCTTTTAATATTTTTCAAATTTTTACAAAGGTGAATTAGATTATTTCTAATATAAGTATAAAATTTTAGGTTAAAATTTAAAAAAATTATTATAATTAAATGAAAATAGCTTACTGTATTTAATTTTATAAAATAAAATTATAACATGATTAATACTTTGTTAATAATTTAAGGTATTGTAAATAATGTATTCATAAATCAATTATTATTTAAAAAATGTTATACCAAATTTAAATTTATCTTCTTCTTTTTTGTTGTTTTTGAACTTCTTTCATACGATAGAAAAGTTTTCTCCGAAAAACATTTCCACTCGCCCGTATCAAACAAACTACTTACCTAAGAAACAGTTCTTGGTCTTTATCAGTCAACAAGTTTAGGCTTAGTTCCTGGCAATTTTGTGCAATGTTCCTGGCAATTTCCAAAAAAGCAAGTCAAGTCAATAACTTAACATTTTAATTAATAATAATGAAAACAACTTGAAGACTTTATAAGCACCATCCCTGACTCCCCAAGTTCATGCTACTTCACAGCAGTCTGAAGCTTTCTCATCTTCTTATAATCTCTCAACTTTCCCTTTGACATTTCAGATTAGCTGAGAAAATGGCTAGTGTTAGGCTTGGAGACAACATAGGAGTTGGGGAAGAGGTGATCAGGAAAGCATGTAAAATAGCCATGAAAGCCCACAAGTCCCCAGAGAAACAATATCTTTCCGAAAAACTTCGCAACTCATCTGCAGTTGTTTTCAGCTTCCCTGCTCGGAATTGGCTTGTTAACGAATGGTTCCAAGGAAGTCCCTTTGGAACCACTAAGGTTGACGTGGACCTTGACCTGTTTTCTTCTCTCAAATATATAGGTCTGAATGTGTCCGCTACTGTAAATGATGCCTTTCTACGAAGATTCAAAGCTGTTCTTGACAATCCAAAGTTCAAAAATGAGGTACATAGTTTTATTAATCAGTTCTGCTTACTATGGTTATAGGGTGTGTCTGATTTTGTGATCTCCTCTTGTAATTTGTTCTGTTGACTAGATTGAATGTCGTATGTGATCCGGTCAAGAGCTGGTTGAGTTGATCTTTGCGTTTGTTTATGTATGTGTACTGCTGAAGTGATGGACTGTTATAGATTTTCTGGGTCTTGATGCTATACTGCAGAATCTCAATAAGTCTAACAACAATCTCAGGGAAGAAATTTTTACTAGCTTGAGGAGTCTTAAATTGAAACATCGAACAAGTTAGCAACCCCCTTTTCATAATCATCTCTGTTTCATAAGTTCCACAGTAGCTAAAGACTAATTGTACTGTTTAACATAAGAAAGAGTACTACTCTGTATAAAACAGAGTGATACCCACTCCGATCAAGTGATTAACTGCTAACGTGAAGCAGTGTTTTCCGATAATATCAGGTGGAAGCAGTGAAAGATGAGAAGCAAGTTGTGTTTACAGGACATTCTTTGGGAGGGCCTATTGCCATCCTAGCCACCATTTGGTTCTTGGAAGTGTACCAACGATCAGATCCCCGCAGAGAACCTATCTGTTTGACTTTCGGTTCTCCCCTTGTTGGTGATAAAATTATGAACCATGCGTTGATGCGCGAAAACTGGTCTCGCTACTTCATTCATTTTGTTATGAGGTATGACATTGTCCCAAGAATTTCACTTTCTCCTCTTTCGTCTATTCAGCAGCAGCTACAGCAGATTCTCAATTTCTTCAATCCAAAGTCCCATTCCTATAAGCAAGAACTTGTGCAAGAAGCTCCAGTTTTCTATGAAACTGTGATAAGGAATGCATCATCTGTTGCTAGTTACACTGCGGCTAAGATGATGGGAAGTTCAAATTTGATGTTGGAGACTGTATCAAACATCATTGAACTAAGTCCTTATAGACCCTTTGGGACTTACATCTTCTGTGCAGGAAATCAGAAACGTATTATGATAAAGAACTCAGATGCTATTCTGCAGCTTCTTTTCTATTCCTCTCAATTGAGCTCTTTGGCGGAGCGAGACAGCATCGCCCCTAGAAGCATTAAGGATCATTTGAACTACGTAAATGAGCTTCAGGAGAGCTCAGCAATGCAGACTGTAACATTATTGGATAATAATCATCTTGAGAAACTTCCATTGTCTTCAGATAATATCAACAATGAAATGGTTTGCATAGCCTTAAATGACTTAGGCTTGGTAAGTTCAGTTCCTTTCATAAGATTGATCAGTTTTAACTCTTTGTTCATCATATGTTCTTTATTTTTATGCAAGTTAATGTTAGTCGCTTGAGGTTTTAATTTAGGAAGTATATAACATCGCATCATAGATTTTAATAACTGTTGTTCTGTGGTTGCAGAGCTCAAGGGCTAGATTGTGTCTTCGCGCAGCTGAGGAGTTGGAGAAGCAGAAGAAAAGGAATCAAGAAGCAATAGTTAAAAAGCAGGACGATATTGACAGAGAGCTAAAAAAGCTTGAGGCGTACAAGAGCAAATGTGAACTGAACAAGATAGGATATTATGATGCCTTCAAGATATCCAAATTTGAGGATGATTTCAAGGCTAATATTGCAAGGCTAGAACTGGCTGGTATCTGGGATGAGATAGTCGAAATGCTTAAAAGATATGAACTCCCTGACAACTTTGAGGCACAGGACAAATGGATTGATCTTGGAACTAGATATCGTCACATCGCTGAGCCATTGGATATCGCAAATTACTATCGACATTTGAAGAATGAAGATACAGGAGCCTACATGAAGAGAGGCAGACCAAGAAGGTATCAATGTACACAGAGGTGGAGGGAATATGCTAAGAGGATGACAAGTCCATCACTGGAATCGTGTTTCTGGGCTGAGGTTGAGGAGCTCTGCCTTAAAACCACCAGACCAGAAACTGAAGAGAGCATTATGCGTCAGATTAATGAACTTAAGAAGTGGATTGAAAGCCATGAAATAGGTAAGGATGTTCTCCTGGAGGATTCAACCTTCATGAAGTTGTTGAAACAGCATTCCCTGGCCAACATGGTTCAGAATCTTACAATTTAGTGATTGCAAAACCCTTTTGCTCGAGGAGCAAGAGGGTGTGTAATAGTATTTGTCTTGTGTGAGCTTCTTCCATGGACTACGAATAATGCTTGACTATTGGATGTTCCCTTTACTGTTCTACCAATTAATGCTGCATGTCATTTTTCTTTGTGTGAGCTTCTTCCATGGACTAGGAATATTGCTGGACTATCGGATGTTCCCTTTACTGTTCTACCAATTAATGCTGCATGCCTTCTCAAATTAGATACTTATATTGTTTTTCACATACAATAGAGATCTAACAACCATTTCATTTGATGTATGAAGAAGCTTTTACATGTCCGAAATAAAATCTTTTTGGTAACGGGATTGTTAAACGATGAGCATTGTGAAGATGTCAGCACAGCATACCCTTAATTTTCTACATTGCGATCATTGTGAACCGATTGCCTCAGTTCACTATGAACTTTCAACTCTTGTCTGGATACTCTCTATAAAAATAACCTAAAACTCCCAGCAGTCATATTAATTATACCAACCCTACTGAGAAACAATGTTACTCTGGGGTGGCACAAACTGCTCTTGATTAAATGTCCCAAATCTAAAGCATTTCAATGATGCTCGAGATGCCAAGGCATTGGAAATCTTCTTCTGGAATGTGCAACAATATTTTGATGATTCTAGAGTTCTTGAAACGAAGAAGGTCGTGGTAACCAGCATGTATTTGGTGGGAGACGTCAGATTACAGTGGAGAACCCAAATTAACGATGACTTAAATGCTAGAAGACAGTGGAATGACACATGGAAAGTACTGGTTCATGCATTGAAGGGAAATTTCCTTCCTTGCAATACGTCGTGGTTTAAGTCATTACAAAAGTTACAATAAGAGGAGACTATTTGTAAATATGTGAAGGCATTCACTTCATTAATGTTAGACATTCAGAACACGACGGAAAAGGATTTAAAAAAATTTTCCAAAAAATTATTAGATTTAATTAATAAATATTATTTACACAACCAAGTATGCAACTGTACTAGGATAATACGAGAGAAATAGATTACGAGGTCATAATGGTCCCTGAGATCAACTTAGTCCAGTGCTCATCTCCTCCTCGTGCTAATAGTTAGGTTATCTACAAATCCCCTTGCTAGAAGGTTAAGTCGGATATGATGTGTCATCTCTTGAAGAACCTGCTCCGCACTTCTACTTTGTTGTCTAAAAATCATAAAATTCCTTTCTTTCCAAACTTGGTAAACCATTGAAACCCAGCTTATCTAAAGTGCTTTGTAATCTGCCTGGTTTCCCATCCGCACTTTCACCAGCCAAATGATAGTTTCCTCCCATGAATCACTTGAATAATAAGTGTTCAGGGTTGCTTGCAGCCCTTTCCAAATGCTTTGTAATCTGCCTGGTTTCCCATCCGCACTTTCACTATCCAAATGATAGTTTCCTCCTATGAATCACTTGAATAATAAGTGTTCAGGGTTGCTTGCAGCCCTTTCCAAATCTTCTTATGTAGCAACACCTAATCATAACGTGTTCCTAACTTTCCAGTTCCACTCAACACAAATCACAATTCAAGGAGATTGGCTTTAGTTCAATCAAAGTGATTGGCTTTAGTGCAAGTGAGAGTTTGTTAGAGAAGTGCTCTAAATGCAATCACCTTTAACACTTATTGTACAAATCATTTTATAATTAATAAAGACATTTTTCATTATTTCGATGTTCATACATTTATGGATTTATTATAGATCTTAAATTGAATTAATGAAGTCCTTGATACAAAACATAGCATGGAAGAAACCATAATAAGATTATGATAATAAGATTTTTATCATGTGTAATTATATTAGTATCTAAACTTTCCCTGGTCATAGGATTAATGAGATGAGATATCATTAATCCAGATAGACTAGCACATGTTATATTCCTTGATTGGATCATACAATAGATCTCATAAGCTATAGACCTGAATTGTTTAAAGTTAACATGTGGATGCTTAATAAGGGCAGTAAGTACGTTGGATTGATCTACCATAAGACAATCATATGGATATTCTATTACAGTATCAATGATAGTCTCATCATAGCAATGGTGCAAGTATCCTTTGACTTGAGATACTTAAGGATATCTCAGATATTAATCTTGTGCTTTAACTCTATTCATCGATGCCTTTTAGGGGTTACCCATAGGGTAGTGATAGGGTAAAACTTGAGGTATTCAGAGGTAATGAGCAGCCAATAAAGGATTCATCACTCTTGATAGAAGGAGATGATACCCACGGCTTCTTATTAGGGTCATTATTCAGGAGTCTTTGGCAACAGCAGATATGTGTCATGAAGAGAGTCTTCAATAATACATAGAGTAATGAGACTCTTAAGACAAGATCTAATATCACTTGGACTAGAAGTGACGTAGCCAGTCTTGTGAGAGTTGACACTTTGACCATATTCTGAATCAAGTAAGGCATAGATGGTGAAAGGACGAATTGCATGGCAACATTGCGTATCGAAGGGTTTGTAGTCAAACTACTGACTTTTCGGTCAATTAGGGGTCATGACATGTTGCTAGATACCACTCTTGAATTACTTGAATTAAGCGTTAATTCAAGTAGCCAACATAACTGGGAAACTAATGGGTCATACACATAGGAGATCCGAAGGATGAGTAAAATGATCTTGAATGATGATTCAAGATATGAGAGAGTGTTTCGGGATTATATTACGATGTGATCGTGGTAGCAAATATTGCATGGAATGGATTAGAAACAAGTGTTGTTGGCTGCCAATTTGATCATTAACTTCCTAAAACTTCCATTAATACATGTTATTTAGGGTCATTAACTTCCCATAACTTCAATTAATGCATATTATTCATAGTCATTAACTTCTTATAACTTTCATTAATGTATGTTATTTATGGCCATTTAACTTCTCGTAACTCTCTATTAGTGATGGGGGTTATGGAAGACCAGATGGTGCAGAAAATAGAGATGAATTTCATGCATCCTGTGTAAGACACAAGCGAAAGAAAGGTTCTCTCTAATGCACACACTCTTTTTCTCTCTAACTATCACAAGAGTTCTTGTCTTTGTTAGCACAAAGAAAGAATTCTAGTCATCTCCTAATGAGGTTTCATCCTTCTATCTTAGTATGGACTTTCATTAGAGACGGTCTACGTTGATCGCTCCCAACGAGAACGAAGGAGATCGTCGGAAAGGTATGTAAATATCTTTCATTTTATATTTTTGTTTCCTATATCTATATACATGAGTAGATCTTTTTTTTGGGTTTCGTTTTATTTTACGCTGCATATATTTGATATATATTATGTATGAGATGTTGGGACCCGACCTGAAAATCGGACTCCAACCGGAAAAGCGTATCACGAATACGAAAACGAAGTGCGAAAACGAAATCGAAAGCGAAATCGAATACTCGAAATCATAAATCGAAAGAATCCGAAGAGGAAAAAACATAATACAAAAGAACAAATGGAACAGAAATCAAAGCGAAGCAAAACGAACCGAACACAAATCCGACATCCGTGAACAATTCGTTTAAACAAACTAAACGTTCAGCGATGGAAACTTTAGACTAAACCTAATCCGAAATCGGTATAAATTTTTTTCTTTTCTTTATTTATTAATCAAACTCATACAAGACAATCTTATTTCCCTTTTCTTGGAAATTATCCTCAATCAATTTCTCAATGAATAACAAACTTCTTATACATGCAAAGACTCAATCCTTAATCATCTTCTTATACATTCATACAAATCCAAAATTCATCTTTTAATCAATTCTTATTTTATTCTAT
>JANVCQ010000007.1:25565374-25575595 GCA_025531925.1 Erythroxylum plowmanianum | reverse complement strand
CTCAAAGCACAGCATACACAATCTTACTCTTAATAGCATTTTTCAAACAAAATAAAATAACCTTAACTTTGACTGATTATAACTTTCACTCCCGATATCGAAAAATATCCAACTTTATGGCGACAGAAAACTTTCAACATAAGCTACAAGTTTTCTGAAGATCATTTTTTCAACTTCTGCCTAAATCAAAAAGTCAACTCTCTATGACCAAAAAGTCAAACTTTTTCTTAATTCTCTAAAATCTCATACTTTCACTAATCATTTCTTTTCTCATCAATTTTCTTGTAGCATAAAAATATTATTTCATTTCATTTAATAATTCTAAATGTCACTTAAAAATCGGGGTCCAACATGAGATGCATGACCAGAATCTTATAGTGGTATCAGAGCCATCTTGTGCCTTATTAGATGTAGAATACATGACATGTGAAAACTATTTTCATGGTTGTGACAGCTTAGGATCCTGTAATGTTTTGTTCGAAATTAATTATAAAAAAATGATTTTCACAATTTTCTTTCACCAATTTGTTCATAAGGCGTACGTGAATGATTTAGTGTGATTGAAAATATTTCTAATGTGATTAAAATATTTAATTTCGAAATTACAAGAACATGCTTGAAATCTATCTTTCTGCTGGGCATATGGATGTCTACTAACTAAACTGATGAGGTTACACATGATTTTCGTGGAATTTGATTATGGAAAAATTATGTGAACATATTTTAGATGTTTTATAACTCTATAATTTTTTTAGAATTATTAAGATTGTTTTAATATTTTTATCAAACAATTTTTCAAATTGGACAGTTTTCTAGAAATTGTAGGATCTGTTTTGTTTGATGTTTTTATATGTTTATATTTCGATTCCAAAATCTTAAAAATATTTTTATATGATAAAAATGTGTTAAGTTGATGTTTGATGCATGCTTAAATGATTTTGCTCAAAATTTGATTTCCATAAAAATTTTAGAAGTCATATTTGTCATTTTTTGTGTCTTATTAGTATTTCGATGATCATAATAATTTTTGGATGATTTTTAAGTTATTTTGGTCATCATGAAATGACCTAGAGATGCTTGGAATGATGATTTGATGTTTTGGAAATTATAGAAATTAATTTTGAATTAATTTTAGTAGAGCAATAGATTTTTTAGTAATACTAGAAAAATTAACATGTGTGACAAAATTAAAGTTGTTTAATTTTGGACATCAAATAATTATTTTAAGGTAAATTAATTATGAATTAATTTCTGAAATTAGGAATTCATGTTAATTAGATTATATTATTTCCAAATGAAATAACATACAATTGTAATTTTAGTCAAGTTAGTAAAAGGAAGATAGTAAATTCAAGTGTTGGATGGAGCCTTTCATGTTAGGATCCATAAGATTTCATAACCAAAATGATGTGTTTACATATATGCATTAGAGAATGCATGGTTAGGAGCAATGTGTGGGCTTTCATGATGGATGGTTATGGGCTTAGGCCCAATTTGATTGGATAGTCCATATCATGACATATAGTTATAGTAATTATATATATATGTATGTATGTATATGTATATGAGTTATATGTATAAGATCATCTAAGTTAGATGAGACCTTAATCAAACCCCTCACTTAGAATATTAAAACTAACATCTTCCTTTAATATGGTGAGAACCAGAGTCCTTTTAAAGTTAGGGTTGTTGGGCAAGCCCAAGCCCTCTTCACACAGATATGTTTAAACTATAGAAATAGGATTTCTTGATTAATGGATCGATTCTGACTAGAAGCGTTGGTTTGTTAGGCAAACCCAATATCAATGTGGACAGAGGTGAAATTGGGTAGTGTACATTAGATATACACGTGTCAAGAGTTGATAGCCCAATCAGTGTGCACACATCAACAATTGATAGCACTAAATTCAATAATTGCATTGGAGATGCAATTAGAATAATCAATACCTACCGGTTGAACTAAGGTGGCTTGTTGGGCAAACCCAAAGTCATTTTTAGGGATATTGGATATCAACCCACTAGGAGAATTTTTCTATGAGTTCTCTCGGATTTATATTAAGGGTTATGAATTCGTAAAAATAGTGGAAGCCATAATGTGTGTTATTAAAGTCCTTATAAACTTGCATTTAAGTACATTCTAATTTTTCTTTCTTTAAAGAAAGGTTGCTATTCCCGAGTCAGCATCATAAGTACTAGTGTGAATTAAGATCATTGATGGAAGCTAACAAGTCGACTAGACCAAACTTCTTTGTCTGGCTCAGGAACTTAAGAATGGCTCTCAAGTCCGAAAAGCTTAGTTATTTCTTGGAAGAATCACTTCCTGATTCCCCTACTATTGATGCTTCTGATGATGATCGGAGGGCATATAGGAAGCTTCTCGATGATAGCGAGATGGCTAGTTGTATTATGCTAGCCACTATGTCACCAGAGCTGTAAAAGCAATACGAGGTTATAGATGCTCATATCATAATCTATCATCTTATGGAGCTCTTTGATGAGCAAGTAAGGTCCGAAAGGTTTGAGACTTTACGATTGCTCTTTCACTCCAAGATGGTTGAGAGACATCTCCAGTATAGTACGCACTGAAAATAGATGGCTACATTAAGCAGTTGGCCTCTTTAAATTTTCTTTTGGATCATAAATTAAGTATTGATTTAATTCTGACGGATTTAATCGATAGTTACAATTTATGCTTAACTATCGAATGAACAATATGTCCAGCATGAATTAAGATAATTCCTTACAATTTGTTGGCCAACAAAACTTTTAAGTATAATAATTATATGTTTTAACAAGCAACCAAGACAAAAGCATTCTAATTTTAAGATGAATTTACACAATGACAATTATGACAATTGATAAGTATGTTAGTTAATGCAAAAACCGCTCTTAACAGGTTAGACCAAACTCTTGTTTAAATTATCTCTATCAAAATAAGACAAAACTTTAAACAGTTGGCAACACAAACAACTTATTAAAGGCCAATTTGTTTCCATTTGTACTTTTGATTTTCTATTTTTGTTTTTAAATTTAGTAAAAAATGTTTGTTTAAGTTTTTTTGTTTTGGCTTCTTTCAATTTTAATGATTATGAAAATCATAAAGAGTAGTTTTTTATTTTTTGCTTATGTTTTGTTTATAATCTGATTTATTATTAACTAAGTATATATTAATTAATTATTTAATATATTAATTATTAATAAAATCATGAATAATTTTTGCTTAATACTATATATTTAATTAATTAAAATTAATTCTTAATAAAAAAATTTATTTAACATTTGTAATTAAAAAATAAAATAAATTTAGTAATTATTAATAAATAAAATAAAATTTAAAATATTTTCAAAACATATAACTTTCAAATAAAATCTAATTTAATAATTAAATATATTTAAAATAAATATTAATTTATAAATAAAAAATTAATTTTTAATAAAAATAAAATAATTTATTAATAAAAATTCATTTAATTAAAAATTATCTTTTAAGCTTTATCTACTGTATAATTATTGTCGGTAAGAATACAATCAAACAAATTTTATTTTTATTATAAAAAATAGAAAGTAAAAACAGAAAACAAAGATTAACAATTGAAAAAAACCAAAGTGAAACTAAACAACTCCAAGTGTGCAAGAGACTACATTAGATCTCTCATGGATTGTATTTATTTTCTACAGTAATAAGAAGATCTGCTTACAATATTTATTGCTTCTATTTACATTCACGCTCTTAAAATATTTTAGGTATAGAACGCACATAACCTGCGTCTAACAAGTGTTTGACAAATTGTGGCTTTAGAATTTTGTTGCATTTACAATGGGACTTGAGGTGCAGATTTTAGCCTCAAAACTAAGCTGTGTGGCAGCGGGGATGCTTAGATGCTCTACTTTCAGAATCTGTTCTTACCGACTCCTAATCTGATTGGTCAAGTTATGAATTTGTAATTCGTTGTCAAAATACAACTAAAGTCCAATCAAAGTTGCCTTATTCACCAGAACCCTGCACCATAAAGCAAGCCAAAGAAAGACAAACCTCCAGCTTGCAATAGAGGAAACACGTTGACTTGTAAACAGGTATCTAACATACCAAGACAAGTAATATTATTTCTTGTCTAGTTGTGAAGCATACAAAATGAAAGAACTTATAGCATAAGTAGCATCTTTGCCATCATAGAAACGACACGATTCTGTGCTACATTAAGACACAAAGCTTGCATGTGAGAAATGGAAAATGCCCTGAACATAAAGTGACAAAATCTGAATCTCAGCGAAAGTAATGAAGTAAAGCACCACTTGTAAAGGAGCTAAAATGACCATGACAGAATTCACGTGGCACTGCAACGATAGGTTGAATTGGGAATACTTGGAAAAGTAACAAACGAACTTCTCTAGATTTCCGACAACAAAAGGTCCTAAGGAAAGGCATTCCTGTCCGTGTCCCACACAAATATCATGTTTACAATATAAAGGCCCCTTCTAAGGGTTGAAATATGTAAAGGTAAATAAACCTACAAAACAAGACGAAATAGAAGACTTTGAAGCTAATAAATAAAAGTTCGTTCCGCTAGGAACTTGGCCAAAGCAACAGGCAAACCCGGTCGAGATACTGCAACAACCACAGGCATATATAAAGAACAGTTCCCCTCCAGAGCATCAATCTTAAACATAAAAATTGTCTTTTCTCCGTATCCGCACCCTTAAAAGGTCCAGCCTAATCAATAATAACAATTAGAAGTGCACAAGCCAGTAACATAGACATGTCAACAACATAGAGATGTGAAACATAGATTGAAATGTCGTAGATAGACTAGCATCAAAAGCAGAAGAAACAAAAGATAAAAAGGAAATAATCATATTTTGTACAGCAAGTAGTTAGATCAGCTACACATTCGCATATAAAAGGAATTCAAGCTTGAAGTATTCACTAATTTACATAGGCCTTTCTGGTGCAAACTATCATAAAAGGTTTACATCACGTATGCAGATTTCTCGAATCCTCTTTTAAAACAGAGTCTGAATCTCTGGTCCCAACTTCTGCAGCTTCTTTTAAAAGATTTTCCAACACTTTGTGGGAAGGCTAGATATGCAAAAATTATAACAAGAAATCCAAGAATGTATGAGGTTGCACCTCTATGAGAGAAGACAGAGAACAAAAATGGCAGTGCACCATGAAAATCTTAGTATTCTATGAGCCAATACGCCCATAGAGATAATGCACAAACTTATGTCAACATTATAGTAAGGGAATCAAGTTAATACAGCATAATCTAACAAAAACTGCCAAGTCTACAACCAAATGCTGCATTTTAAACCTCGCATACCCCGTCCCTGCGCCCTCGCTACAACATAAAGAATGCTTGTAAAATGTGGAAAGCCAGAAGTCCTTGATTCCAAAATCATGGAAACTGGAAATTTTTAGGTTGTGCTTATGATGAGAATATAGACATCTAAAATCTCGTTTCCAAATAGTTAATGTAAGAGAACTTTTGAAGAGAAGGACCAAAGAGATCCTTACAAGTAATCAGAAGCTTCACTAGGAAAAAATAGATGAGTATTTTTTTTATTTCAGGTATTAGAGACACCATAACCTTTGTTCACAAACCTGAAACATAATGCAGTAAATAACCAAGAGTTTCTACTAAATTTAGCCAAAAATACAAGTCCTAAGGAGGACAGAAGAGGGAACGACATAGCATCTCGGTCATGACTTATGCTATAATCCATCATCAACTACGACAACTACTGCATTGTGCCCAGATACAAAGTCGTGTGTCTTTTCACTATCTACAATTCATGGAACGAGAACCTTTGTCAATGCAAGGAAATGGAAGCTCTGGGAAGGTATCCTTTATTGTTATTAGTTCAGCCCCTCTCCTTCAGGCCCTCCCGCCTCAAAACCCATCTTTTCCATACACAGCCCTATCACTTGTGATCCAGTAAATCTAAAAATTAGCATCGGAATCCAGTTACATAATACCATGTGGATGAATTATGAGCTTTAAGATTATTGCATGTGACATGATTTAGGTTGTATGAGTTTATAAAACTTGAGAAAGATGCCATCTCCAAAATAGCAATTAACATGAGGAGGATAGACTGCAACGTGTGCAGAGTAAAAGAAACAATGGGATATCACATGATATGATGCCAACTTTATGTATTGAATTTCTATACCGCCTGATCTATTCACATACCAACCATTTATGAGTTCTCTACATCATCAGCATATGCGCCATACACATAAGAATCAAACTCATCGAGGGAAAAGCAGCTTACTCCTGGTACCAAAAGACATAATCATCTATACCCCACATCTAAAGTATACTAAATTGAGAGTCTAACACTAAACAGAACATTCGAGAGTCGAGAGACAGAGGAAAACGCCCAACAGTACATAATTCGCCAAAAGACACATGTATGATTCTACGACCTGGTAATCATGCTACAAGAACGAGCCAACCTGAAGGTCAGACTACCTCCCCGTGCACTTGCCTCGGCCTCAACAGGGTCATGCTTATATGGTTTCCTGCAGCCTGGACAACGCCCATCTTCCTCAATAATTCTCTTGTGGCAGAAGAGGCAAAGCCGAAACCCGCACAAACAGGGCAAGAAACTTGTGTCAGTGACATCCAAATCCTCATAACATATAGGACATGAAGAAGGCACATTAACAGCAGTGGAACAGACCCAGGGTAGCCCTCCCTGTCCATAGCGCCTCTCTGTTTTAGGGAAGGTTCGCTGCTTGGACAAATTAGGTAAACTCTGCGGACGGAACTCATCATCTGGCCTCCATGCCCTGCTTTTCCCAGGTGCCATTCTTGGTGGTGGTACCGGGCACTCCTGCTTCACATTCTCACGAGTAAAACCAAAATTACCACAACTGGAAGACTGTAATCGACCAACAGGTTCATGCTGCCCTTCAGAGGGCTCTGATTCCATACACGATCCATCATTTGGAATTTCTTGTTTGCTTTCATCGGTGGCAGCTAAAGCATCAGCCATAGCCTCCCAATCCTCCAAGCAATTATCACCATCCTCATCTTCCTCCTCCTCCTCCGTGATATTTCCTGAGCACCAACCACCACTGCTGCTACTACTGCTGCTAGAACCCGTAAAATTGTTGCCAGGACCGGTACCCCCAAGAACACTACTGCCGGTGGGACTATTGGATGGAGAATCCGAATCAAAATCATGATGGAGAGATCCTTTTTCGTTTTCTTCTTCATGGGTCCCTCCTCTTTGTCCTGTCTCCAAATTCTGCAGTGGCTTCTTTCTCTCGCTGTTGCACGGCGGAGGAGGTGAATTGCACGCACCATTTGCGTCCTCCTTGCTACCCTTTTCCTTAACTGCACCTGAAATGAAACAAAGAACAACCCTTCCAGTAAGTCGCATACAACTTTACGACAATAAAACAAAACCTTCTTCAAAAGACCCAACGCACGTAACCAAGTGTGTAAACGTGAAAACGATCGCCATGCGCACCTTGAGAAAGCCATTGTTCACGCCGAGCGTCGAGCTTGCACTGCTTCAATCTCTGAGAACGGTGCGTCTAAAAATCCCCAAAACAAACAAAAGAAAAAGGGAACAGAATCCATAAATAAATTTCAAAAAAAATGAAAAACGTAAACATCTATTGAAAATGTTAAATTTTATACGGAAAGAAAAACAAAAGAGAAATAAAACTCACCCTTTTCTTCTTTCCAGAATCCTTCGGAGCAGAAGGAATGAAAGCGTTGGGGGTGATCGAATCGGAAACCATGGCTGCGACAATTGGAATCAAATTTCAACAACAGAAAATTGCGAAAACCCTAAAATATTTGGGTCGTTGAAGTGGCAAGAGGGTTTCAAAAGAGGGAGGGTAAGCTAAATGTAGAGAGAGACGGATAAATGGATAACGGAAAACTCCACTGCTACGCTCGCCCTTATTTTCAGACGCCAAATATGCACACCCAATGCCCCATTTATATAGCCAATCTTTTCCCGAAATGCCCTTATCATTCAACTAATTATCCACAAAAGCCTCTTCAACTTCCTTTGTTTTTCGATAAAACAGCATGGGGTGAGGTGTCAAGTGTTACAGCTGATATCTTCGACCTCTACAAAGGCTTCAGTGGACCGAAACGACGTCGAATATATCTGACGAAACGGAGAGAATCGATTGTCGTTTTAGCTTTATTTTAACTTTCTACATTTAAAGTTGGGATTAATTAGGCTGTTGGGGTGGAGTGGAGTTGAGTGGAGTGGCAGATGCGATTTTTTAAAATATCAAGAAATGTCTTTTCTCACTTGTTTTCCGTACGGATTCTGTTTATTATCCATTAACATTCAAATTTTAATATACATTTATTATTTTTAAATGTATATTAAGCAAATTAATGTAAATAAAGCATTTATAATATTCTAAAATTAATTATTATATTTAGATAAATTTGTTTAAAACATAGCAAAATAACTTTGTCTTGCTTAAAACATTTAGGTCTCAAACCGAACATGTTTACATTTAGACAAATATAAAAGGGCAATTTTGGTAACTAAAATGATATATGTTTAAGTTACGAAAACAGTTTTTTTATAAAAATATAAAAAGAAGATTATATATAATTAATGACCCTTTTTTTTTACTCTTGTAAAGCTTAGTCATTTAAAATTTTTATTTTAGTGAATATTCTTAATTTTTTATTTAATAACAAATTTAGATTTAAAATTACATATAATTTATATTTCATATTTCATAATTCATAACCCATTTAATTTGTCTCCTTTCTTGTTCCTCATTTTGATAACACTAACTAAACCCATCTAACACGTATCTTCCTCTGAATAACCTTAACAATATTATTATGCATGTGATTTTATATAAAATTGATCTTATTCGAATCTAAATTTTGGGGAGTGTGTTTTGGTAAGTGAAAAAAGGATGAGTCGTATGCGCGCGTGATGTACGAGGTGGGACTACCGTGCGGCTCGTGGCCTATGGCTATGGGTATTGTGACGTGGAAGAGTTGTAGACGGTAGTAACTACCAAAGGGCCGCATAAAGATTTAAAGCTGTCCGACGATGATCATCGGGTTCGCCTCTGATCTTCGTAATCTTATAAAATATCTCAATCGATCCGTCCGTACCCACACTTTGCGGCCACCATCTCTCTCCCTGCTCTCCCAAGTGGCCAAGTCCCAGCTGAAAAGTTTAATGTATATGTTGACGTGGATGCTTATGATTGGGACCTTTCACTTTTTTTTGACTTTTTTTTATAAAATATATATATCTTAGCATCAACTTTAAATTCAATACTTTATCGCAAGTGAAATTGCAGACTTCGGGCTATTCTTAAAATTTGTGATCAAAGTTGAGTTACTTTTAAAATTAAGGGGGCTTAGTTTATAGAAAGTAACGAAAATAAAAATAGAAATGAAGTACAAACAACAATGAATCTCATTCTTTTGAATTATCAAAGGAATAGAGTATTGTTAAAAATAGGGAGAATAAAAGTATTACCTCTGTTGATATCAAACATGAGTTTTCATTTTATACCTATTTTTTTTTTCATTACCCCCAAACAAGCACCCATCAGCGTCTATCAGTAAGGAAGTGTAGTATTGAACGTCTTCACAGATTTTTAATTGTTGTTATTTATAAAGTTGAGTTATTTAATTTTATTTAATAAGGATAAATTGATACATTATAATTTATAAATTACACATTTTGTATAAATTACAAGTTAATATAACAAAATGATATATTTAATGTAATTAATATGATTTTACTTCCAAAAAGTCATTCTTGCCAATATTAAGTGACTTTATGGGGTGTTTGATTGATTGAGGGTGTGCTTGTTTGGTGGGTATGAGAAGAGAGGAATGGGTATGGAATGAAAAATAAAGCTTGGTAAGAGATAATGATTATTTTGCTTCTACTTTCATTCCTTACTTTGTGACATTGCTCCATTCCTCTCTATTATGAGAGGAATGGGAGTCATTCCTAATTTTGCTTAATACTTAATGCTTAATTTTTTTTGGTTTAGTAAGGTTTAGAATGCTTTAACTAATATTATAATTAATTAATTAATTATAATATAATTCATTCATTAATTAAAATATTGTAATTAATTAATTAATTAATTAAAATAATATAATATAATATAATATAATTAATTACATTATAATTAATTAAAATATAATTCATTCATTAATTAAAATATTGTAATTAATTAATTACACTATT
>JANVCQ010000007.1:25543631-25565274 GCA_025531925.1 Erythroxylum plowmanianum | reverse complement strand
TCATTAATTAAAATATTGTAATTAATTAATTACACTATTTTAATTAATTAATATATTGTAATTAATTAATTAATTAAAATATAATTAATTAAATAAAATATAATTAATTTTTATTTCTCAATATTTTTTACAAACCAGCCACTATCAATGATAATGATAATCATTCATTTCTCTTAACCAACCATCATAATTATAATGATAATATCCATTACCATTCCTCACTATATTCATTCTCATTCCTATTACCATTCTCCTATACGAACCAATCGCCCCCTGAAATCACCATTTCATTTTTGATCTATTTTTAGTAATAGATTATTCCCTTGTTTAGTTGAAAAAAACATACAGAATATATAATCTAAAGATTTATTTACTCCTTAAGTTTGAAGAATAAGTAAACTCATGATCCTCCTATTTTTATCTATTATTGAGAATAAAAATAAGACTTGTTGAATAAAAATATCCTTAAGAAATCTACATAATTACTTTGCTATAATAATAATAATAATAATATAGTTAGTGGGGGACTAATGAATATTTTGACCTTTTTGTTAATTATTCCTTTATCATTTCAAATTTATGTCTTCAAACTAAACATTGACATCACATCATCGTTAGAAATTCTTATGAATAAACTGAACTAAATAATACATATTATATTATATTATATTCCTTATTTATTCTATCACAAAAAAAAAATCACTATTTCATTTCTTATCTACTCTTTCTGGTGAATCAAACGCCATGTTAGAAGTTACAACTCTGTTTGATGTATCATGTAACTCAAACTTACTTCTTGTTATATGAAGAGACTCTCACAAGAACATGTATAACTATATCAATCGTGTATATAGTAAAGTCAATGCACTTTCATCATTTTTGTTAATTAATATTATCATAGGTTTATTTATTGCCTAAGCTTTTCTTTACTAATATAGTTTTTTAATCAAACACGTAATATTAAAAGAGCTTTTCATCAACCCTAAAGAGAAATTCATGCTTGAATCTAAAATCAAATACTTATATCCAAATCATTCACAAGAGATTAACTTAATCTCACTTTAAATTATGCTTATTTAAGTACTATTACAAGCTACTCTTTAACCATATCAATTCACGTGTGATATAATACGTACTATGTAAAGATAAGGTTGCAGATTACCAAACTTCTCCAAACTCTGCTTCACTGCGAAATTTCGAGGTATGATGATGACGACGACATAGTTCGATTGTTTCAGGTTCTTCGATTTGATTGACATCACTCGGAAGTTGCTATACATATTCTTTAAAGCATATTTATCATATCTGGATCAAGTGTCGTTAGGGTATTAATAGAAGAATAAAAGATGAGGTTAGCTTTTGGGGAAATAAATACAACAAAGTTTAGATAAGGGAATATTTGCTTTTAGAAAGACAAGAAGAGGAGAAAATGAAAAAAAAGAGGAAGGCGAAGGCAAATTCCAAGTTCTAACGCAAGAAGTCACTCTGCCTAATCCACAAGCCTATGACATTGACTCAATCACTTCTATGACATTTTATAGAAGCTATAGTTTATTGTCAACAATCAGAAAACATGGTGGAGCTTGACTGTGTGCAAGGTATTGAAGTTATTTAGATTTGAATTTTGGAAATTAATAAAAAAGTTCAAATTTCTTCATTTCTTGTATACGATATACAAGTAACAAGGAATTTAATTTATTAAAAGACACGTTGTACTGGGTTGACGGGTTAAACAAGCAATCAACTATTCTCCCTACTGTGTTTGTTAAGCAAAATTTAGGCGAAGTAATGAAAATAAAAATCATGATTGTGACTAATGTATACTTGTTAGTCTGCGTGAAAATGAAAAGGTTAGAATGAAAAACATAAAAATGTAAATGTAAAAATGCTAAAATAGGTACAACTTTGCCCCAGCATAGAATCATATCTCGTATGAGTTGTAGGATGCGCTCACCGTGTCATGGAATTTTACTTGCTGTCTACCAAGTTCTTAAGAATATGTAGCAACAGACTGAACATAACATCATGGAACTTCCAACATCGAGTTCAAAAAGATAAGTTTGGAAACAGATTCCCTAATTAAGCTGCATAATACAAGACTTTCCCAACCGTCAAGTCCTAGCCAAATTTATACTAGGTTAGATGTTGTTGAGTTCGTCAAGATAAGCATAACATAGTTAGCCACTGGGATATGGAATAAATTTTGAAGAGAGTTAACCACCAATTCAGATTGCCAGGATAGCTTTACTTTCTTTCCTAAACTTTGTTGTGATGAGTTGAACACGGAGTGAAGAGAACTCATGAGGCAGAACGTGAAATGCATTATTTTCTAAGAAGGGGAGTCACACAGTCGTGTCTCCAGGTAACACGAACCACGATGTCAGAATGAAACACAGAATCTAATACCAAATGCTATAGAACATCTGCGAAGTATCGTGAACTTTAGCAGCTTAGAATTTGATTATATGCCATATTAGGAAACATCAAAGCTATAGATAAAATTCACAATCCTGAGGTCAAAATTGAGCAAATTAAGATTCTTACAGAAGCAAAAATAAAAGTCAGGGGGACCCTTCGCTGGTGGTTTGCTTCTCAATTTTCTGCAGAAAGAAGTATAATTCTGGTTAGATGGCCCTCTACCAAGCGGGATTATATCAAACACTATAAAAATCTATTTAACCTAATCAAGACACAGGCAACTGGTAACATATTGTTCTTGACTGAAAAGGATTTATCTAACTAAAGAACATGACTTTTTGAAAATTTGAGTTGAGAAAGCCAAACATATTCTATACATAAGAATAGATCTTTAAAACTGATCACATCAGTCAGAAAAATAAGGTGCTTTCCCCAATCAACTATGGAGATCAAAAGTACATCTTCTAGTACAAAGCTAAGTCCTAATCCCAAAGTCTTTTTTTTTCACAGAGCAATTTTCTTCTTATCAATTCAGATGTTAACTTTCTTACCTTCTTTCTTTGAATTTGTTGTACTACGGGGATATTTGAACATTAATTCTATAGAATACTGAAACATGAAAAGAAAACAAACGAGAAAAGAATCCTGTATTGCACAAGCTAGGATGCAAGTGCTGCACTGTCTAACAGCAGGTCCGAAGTTCACCACTAAGATATGTGCGACAACAGTGAAGAGGAACCAAGGACAGCAAGTGCATTTGTCCATAAAATTGATATCAATTAAAGAAAGAAATATTCATCGGTAGTTTTTTCTTTAATCAACACAACGCAGATAACATGTTCTCACTTAGTCAGGAAAACTAGCCAATATTTGCCACACAAAATTCCTGCTTTTAAATGCTCCTACATGTTTCAAATTAAAAAAAAGGCATTTGTCATTAATTCCTGTATTGCAATGGTTTCTACATCATACAACTTAACAATCCTGAAAGTTTGCTATGAAGAACCTTTGGTTTAAGGTAAAATGGGGAAACCAAATGGATGAACTATCGAAAAGATACTCTTAAGACACAGACTCCAATGCATCCACAGAAAAAGAATGTGGTTTTCAATCTGTCTTTTTGTTATTTCACGGGAGTTAATGATCAATGTAATCTTCAAAATTTTGGAATATGAAACATAAGAGTTCATGTCAACTCAGCACCATAAAGCAACAAAGAAGTGTTTGTCGTGGCACAGTCTAAACCATTACCCACAAACTAGTTAGCAAGTTCAAAACTTTCCAAGAATTCCACAAATTAGCCATTGATAATCCAAGTCGAAACAACAACTGCCACAAACATTATTTGGTACTTTCAATCCAATTGATCGGAAATTAAAAATGAAAACAAAGATATAACACATTAACACTAGAAACAAAATTGTTAAGAGAATAAAAGGGAGCTAGGGTTTACCGATTGAGCGTTGTGCCAGGCGAGACCTCTGTAAACGTTGACGGAGAACGTGGCGGCGAGGTAGACGGTGGCAACACCGAGACCCGCCGTGAAAGCTTTGAAACCCCAATCTCCGGCTTTGCTCGCCAAACCCATCCCCCCGCTCTCTATCTCTCACTAACCCTTAGCTAACAGAGGAAACCACAGAAGAGAAAGTTTGAGCTTGGAGTCTTCGTTATTGTTTCGACCACATTGAAAATGCTTTTTAAAATATACTTTTATATATTTTATGCACATTTTTTTATATTTAGAAATTATTTAAAGAATCACACAAACAAATATTATCTTATTTATCAAAATTTGAATTATTTGTAAATATCTTTTAATTTGCATGTAGCGAAGGAAAAAAGTAGTACTAATAAATTGTTCCAATATTCAAATCAATACTTGAACATATAAATATATAAATATATATATATAAGGTTATCTTTTGACCTTATTTAGTAAATAGTTGATTATCTATTTTTTAAGGATTAAGAGGTATTAAAATGTTTGATTATGTTAAATTGCTGATAATCATGTGTTGATAATCAACTAATTGGGTTAGTAAATTAAACTCAATTCGTTGTTTTTGAAAATGTTTCTATAAAGAGCATTTTACTCTAGCGACTTAATAATTAAGGGACAAAAAAAATAATTATATTTAAAAGTTATTATAAATTACTTAAGTTATTATTTTTTATTATTACTTTTGCTTCACGAAATAATATCCTAAACTTCATTGATAAAAATAGAGATAGGGAGAGACGGAGATAGATATAAGTTTGTTCTCTCCCTTCCTCCTTTTCACCTGTTTTCGTTTTTTGATTTTTTTGGATAGACTTATTGGCATTTATTTGGATTTTTCGAATACTAAAATATAAAATTAAGTAGGGTCTACCATGGGCAAGGGCAGGAAAGGTAATTGCCTAAGACCCACTATTTTGAAGAATAAAATATGACTCACTCTCACTCTCGTAAAGAACAAAACTAGAAAAAATAAGATCCAATTCACTTTTAGCACTCATAAGGAGCAAAATGAACAAATCCTCTTAACTTTTGTTTACATATTTTTTTATTTGATTTTTTTTGGAGTCGTTCTTTAAATCTTAATATTAAGAATTAATATAGCCCATTAGATTCTTTAATTGTATGATAATGAGGGCCTTAAAGTAATCTCTTTAATAATAAAAATATGTTTTTTGAAAGTTCACATATTTATATATTGCTAAATTAATAGGTCATTTTTTTTTATTTTATTCAAGACTTATAAAATGTTAAGAACGACACTAATACTAAGGTATACTACTCATGTCCTTATAAATCTTTTTTTAATTCATACCATCGTAAGTTACTTTATACATAATCAACTAATACTAAATAATTAATTTTACTAAATATCTTTAAATAAACAGCTGATATTATCCGCTGGTCAAGTTGGTAGAATCAATAAAAAACTAGCGCAATATCAAACAAAGCCTTTGTCTCCTTACTTCTTGAAAATATTGTTGTCTTTTCCTTGCTAGATTCATGGTTGCTTGGTAGCTCAAAGTATTTTTGTGTTCTAATCAGTTTGTTTGCAAGGTTTAAACTTAAGAATCCAGATCAATTCACTTACAATATTATTTCTTATAATTTTAAATAAGTATCCAACAAACTTCTCTTTATCGTAAAGTAAAGAAATTTGAGCCAAATGATATAAAATTCTGGCAAAGATAATAAGTATAGATATAGATCATATAATACCAAAAAAACAATATTTTAACTTAGTGAACACAGTTCCTCTTCCTTGGTAATTACATACGTGGACCACAATACAACAGCCTCTTCTCTAATTTCCAAGCAGCTACCGCCATTTCTTCTCAGACAATGATATAAGCTGCTAAATTGAAAAAGGGAAAGATCAGAGAACCATTAACAATCATCAAACTAAAGAATGTATGAAGCAAAGATGGTCCCTCAAACTGGTAATGTTTCAGGTAATGAGTAGCGGATATACACTGGGTAATTACTTTAACCAATGCTAATGCACTCTTACTTATTGCATGTCATTGGTCTCTTTTCTCTCAGAGACAAATTTGGTACCTTTTTTTTAAGGCTAAGTTTACTCCTGAACTTTGTCTCCTATACGTCATAATTTCTGTTTCTATTTATTTTCTGCGAGTGAAGGATTAAGTTCTTCAAAGCTAAAGCAATCTACTGGACTCCATGAACTTCAGATACTAAAAGGCAAGAACATGTAGTGTGTTAACATGACCAACGATCAGCATTGCATACCCTAACCTAGGGCTGGGTTGAGACTGGGATTCATGTTTCATTCCACATAATTATATCCACGGTAAGTGTTAGCATAGACCCACATACGAAAGCTGATATGAGTATAATAAAATTCGAGGCCTTTTTGAGTATAATAAAAATCTCCCATAAATAGTAAGTGATTGGGGTAAGAGTAACTGTCGCGAAATGTTGAAAATATAAAGATATTTGGGATATTGGACAGCCATCTTACATGAAATAGTACGTGACCCTGAAGCATTGTCCCTATTTTAGAGTGCTGAACTGAAAACTAATCTGTAACTCTTCAACCTCATATTGGTCTAATTACGCAAAAACAGTGCTTCTGCTCGGAAGTCAAGCTAGAAGTTGAATAGTTTTGGAGAAAACAATCATTAAAAAAATATGAAATAAGCATGCAAAGAAAAGGCAAAAATTGCAGTGACAGTACAAATACAATTATTAACCAACCTGACGAGCAACTTGTGCCACTCTACGACTGTCTCTGGGTGATTCAGTTAACAAGCTAGGTTTTTGTGACTCCAAAATATCACTTAGTTTCACATCCATTTCTCTCGTAAAAGTGCAAAGGTCAAGAGAGGATCCACCCTCAGGGCTGCTTGGAGTCTCCTTCTTTCGTTTCCTTTGGAATGTGTACTTTAGAAACTTATTATCCATTCGTTGACTACTCGGTGCTTCACTTGCATCTGCTTTTTTCAGATCTGAGACTAGCAAGACACCATCTGCCTCTATGGCCGTTTTATTTCCTGGACATTCTGAAATCTCTTTGCATCCAACTTCCTTTTCAGTCAAAGCAAGTTCACCCATCAACAAATTATTGTTGTTTACTCTCTCTTGGTTTGTGCAATCCCTAAGAAAATCTGAATTGCTTTTTTCTACTTCCAAAGGTCCTGACTGCACAATCAGTTCATTAGTATTTGAAGAGATAATGGGCGGTAGAAGTGTTTCTGGATCTTTCTGAGCATCTTCAGCAGATGTAACATTGTCACCCTGATAAGTAAATTTCTTTAGAAATTGAGCTTTGCGCCTTTTACATCGTATTGCTCTTTTTCTTTTTCTGTGAAATGACGTAACAGCATGAACTTGGAAGCAGTCAACATCTGCTCGCACTACCTTGCTATCATCTGGGCATGTATAAACACCAAAAATGTTATTGTTCATGCTAGTGAGTTTCTTGCGTTTTTGCCCATTCTCTTCAGCTTCTTCTTCGTATATTTGATTTCTTGGACCAACAACTTCTCCAGAAAGAGACCCATTTCCACCTAATAGGTTCCTTTCCAATGCACGTATTCTTTGAGTGCATCCGTTCTTGTACAGTTCAGGCTCTTTGCTCTTCATCACGATTGAAGCAAGGTCAGGATTGAAAACATAGTTATTGTCTTTGTAAAAACTATCATCACTGCAACACATTGTACCATCACATGTTCCAACCGGAGCATATGGTGTAGCAGGCAGAGAAAAGCATAATTTTTTGTCTTCCATTTCAGTTTCAAGAGTATCAGAATTGGCTGGAATTTGTTTACCCAAAGGCTGCTTCTGGTGTTTTGTCATCCTCTCCACTTCGTCCTGTAACTGTCTCAACTCTGCTCTAAGGTCTTTTACTATATCTTCCGCTTCCCCAAGTTGTGCTTCTAGTTCTTCAATCTTTCTCTGTTGACTCAATGCTGTCATTTCTGCTTCATTAACCTAGATACATGATGTGCTGGTCAAGCCGAAGCTTATAAGAAGGGTAAGTAGCCAAATCAAAGCAGTAACTATAGCAAAGTGCACAGTAGATTGGAAGAACATAGGACTAGGTTTCAACCTACCTAAGTGTGTTAGACACTCCACTCAGCTTAATAGGAGTTAATCTGTGCCAGTGGGTGCCATGGTCGATAGAAGTATATAACACAAGTGATAACATAAAACAGCAAATGGATCAAACAAAAAAAGGGGCCATGGAAAAATCTCTTATTCTTCTTGAAACAACAACCGTTCAAGTATATACTGGAATTCTTTTTGGTAGTGCACAATAAATAACCGCTGACTGAAGTTTGATGTTTCGGCAATGACAACTACAGAACAGTATGACAACTGCTTAAAAATATATTAGGTGACTAACTTTGTTGATGAGATTATGTCTAGATTTCAAAACAATGTTCAAAATCTATGAGAACTTACTTTCTTTGGCAAGCAAAGTTCAAAAGTTCAGCTCCTATTGCAATAAACAAACTTCATTATTCCATAATTGTACAAGTATGGTTTTGAACCTTAGACCAACCTTCACTCTAGCACATCTAATCCACTGTACAGGGCACAACCAACAAAAAGAAGAAGTAGGTCTAATCAATAGTTCAATCGTTTTCAAAATCACTGCTGTTTAACATTACAACCCAATCTTCCTAAACAGATGTGAGTTCGGGTTGAAATGACTTGCCTTTAACCATAATCAATTAGTACAGCTCAGGAACTTAAATTACATGCCATCATGAGTACATTTAACTGTCACTAACTTTTTCTGGATATCATAGCACGCTTTTCAGATTGCAGATCAAGCGACTACTTTACTAACTGAGAAAACACGTCTCAAATGCATATAAATCTTTCTCTGCTTAGAAGTCATTATCAAGTTTTTAATTCAGACAGATGTAATGTTACATAACTATGCATGTGAACTTGAAGACAGACAAAGAATCAATCTACGATCAACAACATCTGTCCAACTACCAGATATCATGGTAAGTGGTTTTTAAAAATGGTGAATAAAACTAATAGTAGTTCAAAAGCAATTTAAGGAAACATTTGCACTTAAACTCAGGCCAATGAGTCAGCTTCCAACAAAGACCATGAGACAAAGAATAGATTAATCCAATACAACCAGACTATTCTTTAAATTGAGATATCTTCGTTGGCCAGGACATACCTGCAGATATTTTTGTCCAATCAGAAAATTGTGAGCCAAGCAGAATAAGATCACTAAAATCAGTGCAAAAGAAAAGGGCCAGGGAGTTATAAATATGATTCAAGAAATTGAAGAGAAAGTTAACATATCAAGCTTTGATCGGCAATGGGAAAAACGCTACTCACTTCAACAGGAACTGAAAACCGAAACAACCAAGTGAAATCCTTTAAGGATGAAAAGAATCACTTCACCAAAGAACGAGATGAAACAAACACCCACAAGAAAAATCCTAGCACCAAACACGTTAACATAACAACAAAACCACACTTTAAAACAAACTGAATCCGAAGCAAACAAAAAACCACTCCCATTATTCACACGCACACACATGGAGAGAGAGAGCCGTTATACCTTAGAATCTAACATCTGTTTAAGCCTAAGAAGCATATGAAGCGCCTCGTCTTTTGCAGCGAAAAGCTCGCGCTGATACCGCTGCGCTTTCCGTTCGGACATCATTATTCTCGCCGCCGCCTCCTTCGCCGTGTTCAGGATAATATCGGCGTACGCCTTCTTCAACGCCGTCAATTTCTGTTCCCACCAAAACAAAGACACCAAATCAAACTAAGAGAATATACAGAACGACAGCCGATGGAAACAGAAACACAAAGAAAAATTGGGAATCAACACTCATTTAAGTAAGGACCACCGCAATTTCTACTTCGCCGTCGACAGGAGAGAGAAGCGGGAGTGGTTGCGGCGGCGATGAGATCAAAAGTCAGGGCTAGGGAGATAATTTTACCTCGGAATCGGCCATTGGGGCCGATAACGCAGAGAAGATGTTAGTTAGTTGCTGCTTAGGACCAACCAAAGTTGTTAAGTAGACACTGCGAGGTTGTTTTCCCTTTTCTTTTCTTATTATGTATTTGTTTTTTCGTTTCTCTCCCTCTTCGCACCTGTCTGTCTGTTAGGAACTGAAAAACTCCCCCTCCAGCTATTACAAGACTGCCCTCCACAGTTCCTCTTAATTACAACGACCGCCACGTCAACGCGACAAACACCCGTTCGGTTGTTTTCACTCTCCCTCTGGTCGCGGGCCGAGAACAGATTCAGGGACCCACAAAGCTCACTTGGGTGATGACGTGGATGCGTTTACGGGGATCGGAGGTCGGGGAAGCCCTATCATGCAGTGGCTCGACGAGCAGTGGCGCTTTGGGAAGCGAGGTGAGGTGGCAGTTTGTGCGATGGCGATTGCGGTGGACGACGGACAGAGGATGGTAGCTGCTCTATTCAAGTGTCGGAGACTGAGTAGTACCCAAGTGTGGAAACCATACCGAACCGATGGCATCGGTAAACTCCGTTTATATTTATAACGCTGTTAATAACCGTGACCTACCTCTCCCAAGTCAAAGTTCAGTTTACTTCAACCATGTATTATTCTTTATTCATCTTAGCACATATATATAAATCGAATTTAAATAAATGCGAGTAAATTAACGGAAAACATCGTTACCGCCAAAAATCACTCGGGTCAAGTTGATAACGACCGGGTCGGGCCCGACCTTTCTCCTCATATCCACAGAAGACACACGTGTCCTTCCTGGAGCCATTCTGCAGTACTCTCCTCCAATTCCCGGCCTTCAAAGTTCAAACCATTCTTTCTCTGCAAGCTTCCGATCTCAAATTTCCCTAGAAAACCCAGTTTCTATTGCAGCTCATGTTATCGAAATCACCAAAATGACCTTATCGCTGTCTCTCATCCCTCATCCCACATTTATCTCCACACCGGTACTCAAGTCCAAACAGGGTCGTCACTGCCTCTCAACGCCCAACTTCCTCGTTCACCGACGGCTCATCTTCTTTTCTCTAGAAGGGAGAACCTACCTTGGAGCGGGAAAAGCCCGGGCCAAGCCCAAAGAGCTCGTCCTGGGCAACCCGACTCTGGTCGTCGAGAAAGGTAAGTACAGCTACGACGTGGAAACCCTAATCAACAAGCTCAGTAGCCTCCCGCCACGTGGAAGCATCGCGCGTTGCCTGGACATCTTCAAGAACAGGCTCTCGCTAAACGACTTCGCTTTGGTGTTCAAGGAGTTCGCTCAACGTGGTGATTGGCAGAGGTCTCTCAGGCTCTTCAAGTACATGCAGCGACAGATATGGTGCAAACCAAACGAACATATTTACACAATAATGATCAGTTTGTTAGGGCGGGAAGGCCTTCTTGAGAAGTGCTCCGAGATATTCGACGAAATGCCCACACATGGCGTGCCTCGAAGCGTCTTCTCTTACACTGCTCTCATCAACTCGTATGGTCGTCATGGTCACTACCAGGTTTCTCTGGAGCTTCTACAGAGAATGAAGAAAGAGAAGGTGTTACCGAGTATATTGACTTATAATACCGTGATAAATTCATGTGCCAGAGGTGGTTTAGATTGGGAGGGTTTGTTGGGCTTATTCGCCGAAATGAGGCATGAAGGAATACAACCTGATATAGTAACTTATAACACACTGCTTAGTGCTTGTGCTGCGAGGGGATTAGGGGATGAGTCTGAGATGGTTTTTAGGACTATGAATGAAGGTGGGATATTGCCTGATATTAACACTTATAGTTCTCTTGTTGAGACTTTCGGGAAATTGAATAGGTTAGAGAAAGTGAGTGGGTTACTTAAGGAAATGGAATCGAGTGGCAATTTACCTGAGATTTCTTCGTACAATGTGTTATTAGAGGCATATGCGAAAATGGGGAATATAAAGGATGCAATGGGAGTGTTTAGACAGATGCAGGCAGCTGGGTGTGTGCCAAATGCGTCCACGTATAGTATGCTGTTGAATTTGTATGGGAGACATGGAAGGTATGATGATGTTCGGGAACTTTTTTTGGAGATGAAAGTGAGTAACACGGAGCCAGATGCTGCTACCTATAATATTCTTATCCAAGTATTTGGTGAAGGTGGGTACTTTAAGGAGGTGGTGACCTTATTCCATGATATGGTTGAGGAGAATGTCGAGCCAAATATGGGAACTTATGAGGGGTTGATCTTTTCTTGTGGGAAAGGAGGCCTGCACGAAGATGCTAGGAAGATTTTACTTCATATGAGTGAGAATGAGATAGTTCCTAGTTCAAAGGCATACACAGGCGTTATTGAAGCCTATGGACAGGCTGCATTGTATGAGGAGGCTCTTGTTATGTTGAATACCATGAATGAAATGGGAAGCATGCCTACAGTTGAGACTTACAATTCACTGATTTACATGCTTGCCAGAGGTGGGTTGTACCTGGAATTTGAAGCAATATTGACAATGATGAGCGAGTCTGGAATAACAAGAGATAGAGACTCCTTCAATGGTATGATTGAAGGTTATAGACAAGCGGGCAAGTTTGAAGAAGCTATTAAGGCTTATGTTGAAATGGAGAAGGCAAGATTGAGTCCTGATGAGCGTACCCTTGAAGCTGTTTTAAGTGTCTACTGTATTGCAGGTCTTGTTGAGGAGAGTGAGGAGCAGTTCCAGGAAATTAGAGCCTTGGGAATATTGCCAAGTGTCATGTGCTACTGTATGATGCTGGCTGTGTATGCAAAAAGTAACAGGTCTGTGCTGATTGTATTTTGTGTTGATCATTATGAAATTTTCTTTTTCACGATTATACCTATGTTTACGTGATAAGCAGTTAAAGAGATCTATTAGCTAACATTGTCTGTCCTTTATGAGCTTTTTGTGATGCAAACTGATGAAGCAACTTACTATTATTTAGTAGTCAGCGTGTTTCACTCATCTGCTTCTGATATTCAATTTTCATTTAGTTAGGACTTAATTTAAGTGCATCAACTTCTTTACAATATGTTCTGCTCTACTGTTGCTTAATATATTTGTGATGTATACTTTCAAGAATATGATTCAAATCATTGGTGTTCTAAGTTGTATGACATCAAGTAGATCTTTAAAATTGTTTTCTAATATCACCTATATATGTGCATGTACTGGGATTTATGGTTTAGTGGTTTCTTACTTGGAGGCGCTTGTGCCTAGAAGCATCTATTTGAGAAATTTTGGCCATTAGAGTGTTACTTAATGTTAGTGATACCAGGTAACTGAAATGCTGATTGAGAAAAAGAATGGTTCAATCATAGATGGTTTACTAATGTTACTTAATGTTAGTGATACCAGGTAACTGAAACACTGATTGAGAAAAGATGATTCAATCTTAGATGGTTTCAATCTTACTAATTGAAGATGCTTATCTCAATAGCTAAATCACCAGTGGTATGCACAAATTAAGTAAATTTCTTTCTATGATATTGGCCCTTGGATTTCCATCCAGTTTAAATTGAACATATCAGAGCAATGGTCTTTTGGTCGTCAGTGATCTGGTAATGCTGCATTTTCATGTGAAAGCAGGACCTGATGTAGTTCCTAGGTACTTCTGAAAGCCAGGTAGTGCACTCAACATAAGATGACACTGTATTAGTTCAGTGTGGGAGAAACTCAATTTCATGAAAAATAACCTTCAGTTTACTTGGCATTGAGGTGGGCTGTTGATGTCAAAAGGATATTAAATGTTGATCCCCGCGTAGCCCCGGGCTTGGGTCACTACACAGAGGCCATGGAAGCTGGGTCATATGAGTGATGGTCTTGTGTTCAACGTAAGCATGGAAAAGAATCATTGTCGCATGCATAATTTCATAAAAGCATAACTTTTGTTACTTGAGGGCAGATCTGTAGGTGTTCTAAGAATTCTAGATTAATTGTTTGCTTTATTCACTAAACTATTTGACCCAGAAAATCAATTGAATAATAACCTCTGGCATAATTACCCCATAATTGGTTGCAAGGTTATTTGTTGTGACGGTTGTTGCCTTTTCAGAATCATTTTCTTTTGTCTCTGTGTCTAGTAAAGAGACATACTGTGAACTACAAATATTATTAAGCTTCTACCAAAAATCTATCAATTGAGAATACTTCTAAATTTCGTAATCGTCCTTTATTAGTTTTTTCCAAGAGATATAGTTACTATAAGTTCTTAAATATCCTCATTCTCCTCCCTTAATCATACTTAACTCTAATTATTAATACTATTAAACTTCTTTTTTGTCTGTCATAGATATCATATCAATTAATTTAGGATTACTAGGAGATATTACAAAGAGCCATTTCAATCGAAATAAAGTTCCATGAATCTAAACATCTTTATCTATGCTTTTTTTCCATCTCCAACAGCTTAATTATTAGTCTATGCAATGCATGATAGTAAAACTAAGCATAAGCATGTTAGATGTTTATTTGACTTCTACAAATATTTAGATTATTTTGTGCTTTGTTTCACTAAGGTGGGCGCTTTTTGGTGGCTGTTGGCTAAGGCTATCCCCCCGGAAACTAAACTATATCTAATTTATGAATACGGGGTTATGGGAGAAGCATAATTTTCAAGTGTAAAATGCATAGTTAGAAGCCTAGATCATTATGCTGTTGGGTTATTTTATTGCTTACGTAAGTGTTGGAGTATAGGCTTTCTCACAGAATGCTTGATGATCAAGTACTTCTTGATGCTTTCATAAAACAGCTGTTTCAAACTGAAACAAATCAACCATATGTCGGCTTGTTGAAGTGATACATTGTTAATATATGGTCTAATATCATTTAGTATTTTACCCGACAACTTAGTATTCATCCACAATTTGACTTTGTTTCAGGTTGAATGATGCCAACGAGATACTCAACGAGATGCTTACTAATAGGACATCGAATATTCATCAAGTGATTGGCCAAATGATAAAGGGAGATTTTGATGATGAATCAAACTGGCAAATGGTTGAGTATGTATTTGACAAACTTAACTCTGAAGGTTGTGGATTGGGGGTCAGGTTTTATAACACACTTCTGGAAGCACTCTGGTGGCTGGGTCAAAAAGAACGAGCTGCAAGAATTCTTAATGAAGCATCAAAAAGGGGGCTTTTTCCTGAACTTTTTCGTAAAAGCAAACTCGTGTGGTCTGTGGACGTGCATAGGTAACAGAGAATTACTTTTTGAATTCTTTTTAGTTACAATGATGTCTTGAATGTTTGATGTTGGAGAATCTTGCAGGATGTGGGAAGGCAGTGCCTATACAGCACTGTCTGTTTGGCTCAACGATATGCATGAGATGTTCTTGAATGGCAAGGATCTTCCTCAACTGGCAACTGTTGTTGTAGTGTAAGTCCACTCATGCTTTATTTCACTGGAGAAATATATGTTGAAGGACTTGTGGGAGCTTTCCCTGTCATTTTGCTGTGTCTGTAGCGTTTTCAGCTGCTTATATTGATACTGTCTGGTTTCATATGATTGCTCAATCCAAGCTCCCCCCATTATTTTTCTTGTTGCTCAATGCAGGGTTAGCTTGGCTTTTGTTGTTGTTACTGTCAAGCATCTTTGTCAAATATCCCAAATTTGTTGCATTTCTCGTGTTCCATCTGTCTGCCTATCATATGGATGTTTAATTGTAACATAATCATGTATAAATTAAGCTGCATTAATCAAGCACAAGTTGCATTTTATTTCCTATTGTGTGAGTTTCTGTTGAATTGTGGCGCTAGTGTTCTTTTGGTTAGACTTTCTGAAAACTTGCCTAGAGTTTTATGTCTACAGCTGCTTCAGATATAATGATACATCTTCCTACCTGGTCAATTCTGTGTTCTCTTTTGTTTATAATTATCTATTTCAAAGGCTTGTCAGCTTGAGGGTTACTTTATAGATATGACTATGTTGACTTATCTTTAGGTTACCTAAATAATAGAAATATGTGCTTACTCACATTATTTGCAAACCTTGTGGTTTCAAGTTCATAAAAATTTTTGAAGTTGGATGGAGCATGACAGTTGTAGTTGACATGTGCTATGCGTCAATGGTTAATTATACATGAAGTTCAAGTAAATCAAGGTCCCTTTCTGGAGATTTCAATTGCACTTTGATAGGTTGTAACAGCAGCATTCAAACTGGATTTATTGTTTGATCTTACTTGATTGGTAAAAGGAGTTATTCTATGCTTGTCTAGCTATAGATGTAGAGCTCATAGTGAATAGCAAAAGCACTTGAACTCAAAGCTGAGATATGGCTTTTCACATATCGTATCATAGTGAATAGCAAAAGCACTTGGACTCAAACTGAGTTATGGCTTTTCACATATCGTATTCTGTAACTTTGTTGGCACTTTGCGCTGTAGTTGATTCTCTGACTAATGTTGCATATTTTGTTTCATTCCTAGGAGGGGGAAGCTGGAGAAAAGTTCAACCCAAGACATTCCCCTTGTGAAAGCTGTGTACTCATTCCTTCAAGATAATGTATCGCCATTGTTTTCTTTCCCAGGGTGGAATAAAGGGCGCATTACCTGCCAAAGATCCCAGCTCAAGTGGATTTTGTCAGGATCAGAATCAGTTTCAGATGGGATCAAAACGAATACAATAATTTCTTTAAGTAACTCCCAAATATCTTAACCTGGAATGAGAACATCGAGTGGTGATGCTAAGAGTACCCACCAAAATGATGCCAATTTTCAAGTAAGAACAGGAAATAGATCACAGCTGATCCCAAGCACGGTCTAAGTTGATACTAGAAATTGATTAATGAATTTCTTGAGCTTGTAAAGTCTTACACCTCCCTATTCTTAATATGAGAGGTGTATACTTGATATCTTTTGCTGTACCTTTCAATGTCTGTCCCAGATGGGACAATGGACGATGTGTTATTGGCAAAGGGGTATTAGCTCGCCGTGGTGCAAGAATAAACCAAAGGACGTGATATAATGCCTGGTAAGTTATCATTTGCTGTTTCTGTTGTGGTTTGATTTGAAATTCCTTCATCACAGGCTCTTCAGGAAATGAGAATTTGTAGCTATAGATCCATTTTTCTCCACTTGTAAATGAATTTCTTCCCACCACAATGCTCTTGATTGCATGCTATATCTTGCCAACTAGATATAGCAACGTTCAAGTAGACTGACTAATGATCCCAGTTTTATCTTTACGCGTTAGATTATAAGCTTAAATGTGCATCATTTGATTAAGATTCTACTGACTTACAAACTTTCTTGAAGTGGAAGAGGCAAACGGAGACGAGGGACTGCAGTGGGTTGTCGCGGGTCAGTATAACTTCAACCTCATTAATGTGTCTTTTCGTTAGTGGATTATTGACTATTCATCACTTTTAACGTGAACCAAGTGATTTACATATACAAAAACCATTGGTGTTTTAGTATTTCAGTTAATTGCAATTCTGGCAGAAGCATTTATTTAACTTGACTTGGGAGGGGGATTCCACTGGTAGGTTCCCTCCACGGCTCCACCCCAGACCCCAGAAGGAAAAGGAAAAACAAAGCAATCTTGACATCCACACGTTCCACAATATTTTCAACTGAAAGCTTTATAAAGTTGATCACAAGATAACCTTAATAAGAACTTTTATATGTTTGCATATGATATTCAATTTATTGTTTTGAAGTTTTTGAAAAGATAAGAATCCTTGTGAAGTCTCATTACAAAATTGTTCCCGAGATATTTAACTTGAGTATCTTTTTATATACGTATATTCATTTTTAGTTAAAATATTTTTCAATGTAGATAAAAGGAAGTACATTCCAAAACATAGGGGTTGGATTCTTATAGAAAAGGACCAAAGGTAGGAGCTTAGCTTGCACAGGCATGGGCCGGAGGAAGTCACGACTCACTCACTAGATAGCTGTTTACTTTACAGTTTTTATATTTTCTTTTTTATGCAATTTAATGTCTTATCCTTTCATGTTTCGTACGAGGACAAAAGTGTCCTGTCCGTAAGCCCTTGGACCTATCATAACTGTTGAGGTGTAGCAAGTTAGTAACTTTATTCTGCTTTTGCACCAAGCCTAGTATTGCGTGACCAACGTAGAGCATAATCCATTTCCTTTGCCACCGGGAATTCCCTTTTGTGACAATGATTTAGGTTTGATTCATCCCACTACCAAAAAGAACTTTCAATACGAATGTTGGAAGTGATGAATTTGAACCCTCTAGATCCTAAGAGCAGAGCAGCTAACTAAAAGGCAAAAAACAAAATTTCTTAAATTAAGACGTAAAAGTATTGATGAATAACTGATGGAGACAAAAACAAGTCACCCTAAATTAAGATATAATATTATTGTTGAATGAGTTATGGAGATTTGTTTATTTTGGCCTTAATTTAGTTATGGGTAAAAGATCTTCAAGATACGAGTAGGAGTGAAAGGTATGGCTTATTCAACCGTTTTCATGTTTTGTTTTGTTAATTAAAGAAAGGTCAAGTTTGTTGACAAACTTCTTACATTTTGTTTTTCCAATTTGGCAGGAAGATATATAGACATCAATTGACTTATTTTGGTATTTACGTTGTAATCAAAAGGACTTCATTTTATAAAACCCCCCAAAAAACATGAACTATCTAAATGATGATGGAAAAAAACAGTAATTACCGAAATTGAGCATTATTATTGACAAGTCCCAAGTGATAGGGCTGTAAAGTCAAAATAGGTGGGGGGATAGGTTAATAACGAAACCTTATCTTTGCTCTATCCTTCCAAGACACCGCTTCCCCCACCATTGAAGGGACATCAGTAAAATTATCTCCTCCTTTTTCTTAATGGACTATAAAAAAGAATCTATAAATTTTCCTGTGATTGATTCCTTTTGAAAACAGTCATTGTTTATCGTTTTTGTTGTCTTATTAGCATGTATAATGTAATGCCAAAGTGTATATTTTGCGTTAAAGAATTTTTCCAAAATGAATTTAAAAAATAAGACCCTAATGTTAAAAAAAAAAAAAGAAGTTTAAGATTTTGATATTGATAGATTAGAATAGGGTGGAGGTGGACTGACAAAATCAGGCTGACCAAATTCGGCTATTTTGATAGATCAGATAAGATACTAACTCCTCGAAATTCTTCCGGCGCTTTCATGTGCATTTGTCTTGAGAAAATTTTTCTCTATACCCCAACCCATTTGAGCTCACCTAAGACTTGGATGAACCACAGAGATGGATACGACATCATCATCGACACATCTCGGGACCAGCAGAACAAAACCCAAATGTACGAGCGAATCAAGACACCAAATGATTAGGATAATATATGAGATGAACGAACCATAACGTGCCACGTAATCACCTTCACATGGCTACAACGTCAATCCCTGTCCTCACCACGTCTTCCTCTATATATATGTATTCACAAATTGTACGGCTTGACGTTGCTCCACGCACCTTATTTTCCCCAAATAATTAAATATCACATTTTTCTCAAGTACAGAGCATCCAAACGCATCACGTCTCCTCTCTCTCTCTCTCTCTCTCTCTCGTGTGGCCGTAGGAGTACGATATGGCCGGAGAGATCATGCTGTTCGGCGTGAGAGTGGTGGTTGATTCCATGAGGAAATGCGTAAGCTTGAACGATTTGTCTCAGTATCAACACCCTCACGACAACAATATTGTTCCTAATCATGCTACTACCAAGGAGACTGTCGACGTTAATAACAACGCCGGTTACGCCTCCGCCGACGACGACCTTCCTCCCTCCTCCGCTAGTAGTAGTCGCGGCGACCGCAAACGAGGTTCCTTCTCTAATCTTCTTTTCAATCTTGTATGCTTGTGTCGAAGTTTCCAGGGAGTGGTGTTTGTTGTGGCTAATTAAGATTATTGTTATTTATGGAAAAAAATAAAGGAGTGGCGTGGACGGAGGAGGAGCACAAGCTGTTTCTGATAGGACTGCAGAAAGTAGGGAAAGGAGATTGGAGAGGTATTTCTAGAAACTTCGTTAAGACTCGCACGCCTACTCAGGTTGCTAGTCATGCTCAGAAGTACTTCCTACGCCGTACTAATCTCAATCGCCGTCGTCGCCGATCTAGCCTTTTTGATATCACCACTGATACGGTAATTACATGCGGATTCAATTTAGATTTGCTCTGTATGTTCAAAGCTGATTATTTATTGATTTCTTTTTACTATCATGTTGGGTGTGATTGTTTCTAGATGGTAAAGCTTTTAGCCTTGAGTTACTTCAACTTTTTTCCCAGTGAAACTTCCATTTTTCTGAGACAAAATGAGTCATAACTCATAATAGCTGTATCTAATTTGAAGTCGATAATTTTATGATTGTTTTCTTGACTTACTATAGAAGGAGCTTCTGATACAACTTGTCTGATAAATTTGTTTAGCATGTTGGGGTTCCGAAAACTCAAATCACCAAATTATAATACTTGAAAATTGAATTGGTTTCTTAATTATCAGGTCAGTGTAATCCCAATGGAAGAAGAGCAAGCTTCTCAAACTCAACATGGCAACAAGCAAAGTAGCAGCAGCCCAACATGTTCATTTCGTCCACCTCCACCACCGCCACCGCCCGAAACTAACAATATTGGCAAATTTCCTATTGTGTTACCAGTCCCAATTGAGAATCCAATGCAAAACCTAGTGCTGGGACAAGGGAATCAAGACTTCAACTCATCAACAACAACAGCTAATCTTGTCCGTCCAACTCCTGTGCCCCCAGCTTCTCGCGCCTCACACATATCTGATCTTAATCTAAACTTGAAGTCTACAGCTGAGCCATCGCCGTTGTCACTGAGGCTGTCATTGCAGTCTGATCAGAGGGATTCATCTGCAAGGCATTCAGCTTTTCAGGCAATGTCAGGCTTCAAGAATGGGGATAGCATCATCACTGTTGCTTAAGCAAAGGTGCGTATAGATTAGATGAACTGGGTTAGAGCAAAGATGGTGATTTGAATGCGATCCTTTTGTATTAATGTACAGACAAGGGAAGGAATTGTTGTTTGCTAATGTTTCTTTAGATTCTTGTACTTTTGTGTCTGATTTTGTTTGTGGTTTAATAGGACTGGCAATAAAAACCTTTGATCCTTGATGGTTTCTAATATTGCTTGATTTGGCCTGGCCATAAGCAGCACCGGACCCACGGGGGGTGTTGAATGCTTTTAGAAAGAAGAAAAAAGACTTGATTTTTATTTTCCTTGTTTCTTCTTGTGTGTGGAGTGGAGCATTATGTTGTGTGAATGTGGACAGAATTTTGGTCACGTCCCTATTAGTGGTGAGGTTTGGTGGCTTTTAATATCTGAAGTATGGTCCACTCTTCTTTATCTCCCGGGATTTTGCATACGTAAGTGTACAGAAGCGGGTAAAATCCACCATTATTGAATTAGTATAAGATATTTTATTATAAATTACATAAGAACAGCGAATAATTCCTATAAATTATTATAAAATTTGAGAGAAATTAAGGGGGCGTTTGGTTTGGGGTGGGTATCAAGTTTTTATTCTAATCTAGTGGTTATTATTTATACCCCTTCCTCACATAAACAATTTTTATTCTTAATTATATTACTCAACACTCATCATCACCATCTTCATTATTATTATTATTGTTATTGTTGTTATTGTTATTGTTATTGTTATTGTTATTGTTATTGTTGTTGTTGTTGTTATTGTTATTGTAATTGTTATTCTTATTATTATTATTATTATTATTATTATTATTATTGTTATTGTTCTTATTATTATTATTATTATTATTATTATACGAAATTAATTATCTTATTATTATT
>JANVCQ010000007.1:25519964-25533032 GCA_025531925.1 Erythroxylum plowmanianum | reverse complement strand
GGCTTTCATTCTACTTCTAACTTTCACCTTAATTCTTCTCACTTCAAAATCTTTTATCCACCAAAAACACCAAAGCAGAACATGGACGTATCCACATTTCTCATTTATTAGTTCCAGTTTTCGAAGAAAAGTTCGGGGTCCAGCATTTCAGACATGTTTCTAGAAGAATGACCTGGTTTGTCACTAGTGAGAGAGATTGAGTTTACCATTGACCTGATTCTAGGTACTGCACCCATTTTCATACTATAGGATCGCTCTAGCTAAGCTGAAGAAGCTTAAGGAGTAGTTGGTAGAACTATTAGAGAAGGGATATATAAGGCCTAGGTCATGGCCATAGAGAGCACCGGTTCTGTTTGTTAAAAAGAAGGATGAAACATAGTAGATATGTATTGGATACTAGAGACTTAACAGGGTGACTATTAAGAACAAGTATCTGTTGCCACGGATTGATGACTTGTTCGACCAGTTGCAAGGAGCAAGGGTCTTTTCTAAAATTGATCTTAGGTCAGGTTATCATCAGCTCGAGATTAAGGAGTCTGATTGTAGCACCCCACCCTCTTGAGACATGTACCCGACACCCTGAGTGAAGCTCGGGTATATACCCTATAAGGGTGGCATGCTAGAACGGTCAAACTCTCGAAATCTCAGTACAAATTTTGTTTCAAAAATAATTTTCATACGCGTAAGCGAAAATTAATAATCAATTTCAGGCCCATTCTTTTCTTTCATAACATCAAAATCACATTTATTATTATTATACTCAAGATCATTCTCATTTATAACCTTTCCATTAAAGAAAGTTATTACAAAACAAAATATTCAAATAAACATCTTACAATAATCGTGGAAGACTCAATTTCATACAAAAATAAGAAATTACAAATGCAGATGCTAATTGAACCCGACCACTATCCCTTACTTGAATGCAGTAAGTATACTCCCGTTTGCCTAGCGGGGTAATTCTTCTAAGCTTGAAAAATATTGCAAAATTTGGGTGAGTTTTGCAAACTCAGTGAGTGACCATCCTTGATGGCTCACTCATTCCCAAAACACATACAAATCATGCAATCACTTAATTTCACATCATTTCAGTCATAATCAAATAGCATCACATATCATTTTAATCACTTATTTCGCAATTCACATTCAGAGCAATCACACATATCAATTTTCATATGCAATGCACGTGAGACTCACTTTCATTTATTAATTTGTTGTAAATGAGTGCCTATAACTATCCTGAATCCATTGTGGATACTAGGCTCACTAATATCTTTCCCGTATCTGTTGTGGATACTGGGTTCATTAATAACTATCTCGTATTTTTTGGTGATACTGGGCTGATTTTATATAGTGAGCCTTTGGCTCTTAATCACTTTTTGAGCTCTAGGCTCTTTTTCACATTCTGAGCTCCGAACTCTTTTTCGGTGGCTACTCCGATCACAGCTACCTTTATATTTCATGCATTCATGACATGGAATGCATCAATCACATTTACATACTCTCATTCAATCATATTTCCATATCAACAGACCTTAGTCCGACATTCAACATTAAAGTTGAGTATCACATTTTCATTCATATGCAAATGCACATTTAGAACACATTTATCATCAAACTGTGGTTTGGCATTTAACAATCTATTTATGTACACTTATTTCAATCAAATTCACTTATAAGTAGCACTTCAATATCCCATTCATATATTACAATCATCGGACCTTTATTGTCTAGAATTTGACAATCAAATCACATTCATAATCATTTAATACATCATATAAACAAGTAAACAATAAAGTAAGACCATCTAGGTCTACTCACAGTACGCTCTAGATTAGCATTAGCTTCCATGATCTGGAAATGTCCGAATACAGACGCTTATCCTGCACATCAAAATTATGCAATACACACATTGTAACCACACATTAATAACTTTGAACAATTATAAGCATTTATTTATGCACAAATGTATATGCGAACCATGTATTGTAACATCCTATCCCTATATTAAGGGTTAGGACATGAAATTTCAATGCATGTAAACTCAAAGAGAGATTAAGGAAATGCATTTTTCTTGCTTATGCATAATGTTAGCACATATGCATATGAATACTAAATCTTTGCACAAAAATAAGTGTATATGCGTTCATTGACAACTTCCAAGTATGATTGTTTTTAAATGTGATTTTTTTTGAAAATGAGAAGTAGATGAAGTGGAAAGAGTGATCTAGGCATGATTTGAGACAAGGAAAGATTTGGAAACAAAATTGATAGTGATCTAGAAAATGTTCACTGAATATGCTTCATTATTTTAGCCATAACATTTTCTCTAGTTGTTCAAACAAGGTGATTCTTAATAGAATTAATCTAGAGATATATGGATACATTTCATATGAAGACATTGAATTTCAATTTTATCTCTAAGAGTCTCAAAATTTTTCATGAATTGAGAACTAGATCCAGTACCTTCGGAGTTGAAGGTGAAATTCGTGTTCTAACTTCGAGAGAAAATCTGGATAAATCTAGATAGGTTTTGGCAAAGTTTCCTTCTTGAGAGTTTTAGATTTTTATTTTATCCTTCGAATGATATATATTATGAAAATTTTGGATACCTAAGACAAAAGTTATGATCTTTATAAATGGAGATCCAAAAGAAAGAAGGAATTTGTTTCGTCTTAGTTACTATTCACCTAAGACGCTTCGTCTTAGTTTTGCGTCTTAGTATGATGTCAGCATCATCCTAGTCTTCTTTCATCTTAGTTTTGGTACCTAAGACACTTCGTCTTAGTTTTGCATCTCAGTATGACGTTAGCATCGTCTTAGTATGATGTCAGCATTGTCTTAGTCTTCTTTCGTCTTAGTTTTGATACCCAAGACGATTCGTCTTAGTTACTGTTCATTCGCTTCGTCTCAGTTACTATTCATTTATTTCATCTCAGTTACTGTTCATTTGCTTCGACTCAGTTATTGTTCATTCGCTTCGTCTCAGTAACTGTTCATTCACTTTGTCTTAGTTACTGTTCATTCATTTCGTCTCAATTACTATTCATTCTCTTCGTCTCAGTTACTGTTCATTCGTTTCGGTTCAGTTACTATTCATTCGCTTCATTTTTGTTACTATTCATTGGTTTCGTCTCAGTTATTGTTCACCCGCTTCATCTCAGTTACTGTTCATTCGTTTCGTCTTAGTTACTGTTCATTGGCTTCGTCTTAGTTTGACTTTTTGCGACTTAGTTTGCCCTTTTCTGCATCATCTTAGTTTGTATCTTCATCTTCTATCCTATTTCTGATCCTTTTAGAAACAGAATCTCATTTTTTGGTCTTCATAAAAGTTGTAGATCTAGAAGTCTTATTTCAAACCGAGTAAAAACGACAATATGAGTGAGAGTTATGGCATTTGCGCCAAAACATGTACAATATGAGTAAAGACATGAGCAAATTGGATTCTTTTGATCATAACTCCTTCTATAGACATCCAAATGACTTGATTCTTGAACCATTGAACTCTTAAGATATTGCTCTACATTTCTACCAAAAATTATAGCCCTATGAATCAAATTGAGAAAGATTGAGTGAAAAATTGGAACAGGTACAATGGATGTACCCTTAGATAGTATGAACTGATGTTATTCTACTGAATATACTTCAGTATTTTAAGGATATCTTGATATGTAGAGTTCCAAATGAGATGATTTTTTATTTGAAGTAAACTAGAAACATAGGGATCAAAATTATATGAAGAAATTAGATTCTTAATTGGACTCTAAGAGTTTCCATTTTTTGTATGGAAGTTGAGTATAGGGTATTGTCTTGGAATAAAAACAGTCCAGAGATATTGGAGTATAACTTTCACATTACTGAACCAAATTGAATGCTTTTGGTGTCATTCGAAATGTAAGACAATAGAGAAGAGTCTTCTAGAAGAAAGTGTTATGTTAGAATGTGCAAGGGTCTTTTTGGCAAGACACTTACGTGTAAAAGACATAAGGCATAAATGGAAGAGAAAATGAGACAATTCTCAATCATTAAGGGCATAATTGGAAGAAGAAGTGTTGTCTTGCCTATAAATAGAGTAGAAACACGTGGATGGAAGGAAGTAGAAGAGAAGAACAAAAATTCTAGACAAAAGAGAGAGAATGTCATAAAAAAAGAGAGAAAGAAGAGACAACAAGTTAGGGTTTCAATCTCCCTAGCCTACAAGAAAGATTTTGGAGTAGATCAAGAAGGGAAACAAGTAGAGGAAGAGAAGAGCTTCCCTTTGAGCCAAGTATTCCTTCATTTGTTGAAGAATGAAGGTAAGATAATTTTGAATTTTTTTGGATGTTTGGAAGGATTCTAGTTCATTGAGTTTAGAAAATGTTGGGTTTAACTATTCTAGAATCAATTTTAGTGATTTTGCATTATGGGATTTCAATTGGATTCCTATTGGATGATGATTTGGATATTTTGAGACCATATGAGCTTAGAAAAGAGATAATGAGAAATTAAGTTATGAGACAAAGTAATCAATTGCTCTTGAGGTGTAAGCTTATGAATAAGCTAGACACATGCAAAGGGTAAAGATTGAAAGGAGAAATTAGAAAGATTGTATACAAATGAAGTGTAAAGCGAAGATAAATTAGACACATATGAAGTATGAAATGGAAATGAGCATAACATGTGTTCTAGAACATATGTCCAGGATTGTCATTGAGCATGTATTATACATGGTCCATTATTACAATTGTGCATAACTGAATGTTTTTACTTGTACAATTATTGATGAGTTTATAATGGGTGTCTTGCATAAATAGGTTGTGCAGGTCAAGTGTTCGCATTCAGGCGTTCCTAGAAATTGAAAGCAAATGCTAATCTGGAGCATACTGTGAGTAGACCCAGATGGTCTCACTTCATTGTTTGCTTTATTTGAATTTTGTCTGCATTGATCTCTGTATGATGAATGTGTATATGAATGTGATTGATTTTGTTTGGATTCTAGATAGAAGGTCTGATGATTGTGCTGATTAATCTGAAATATTGAAGTGCCCATTGTATATGGATAAGATGAACTGAGTGTTTTCTGAATGTGCATTGCATGCAAGATGATAAGTGAATGCTCAACTATATGTTGAATGCCAGACTACAGTCCAATGGTAAGTGAATGTGATTGAATAAGTTCATGATGTAAGTGATACATTCCATCTCATGAATGCATGAAATATAAAGGAGCTGTGATTTGAGTCACCTATTTGAAGCGCTTCCACGTAGAGCTATGCTCCATGAACTCTGTTCTGACTAAGCCCTATGGGCCAGTACTCTGTTCTGACTAAGCCTTATGGGCTAGTATTATGTTTTGACTGAGCCCTACGGGCCAGTACTCTGTATATGTGAGAGGCACTCAGTCACAACAATAAGAACGAATGTGAGTCCCATCTAAATGGCATATGCATAATATAAATGTTTAAGTGCACTAAGTGTGAGATTGGAATTCTGTATGACGTGTGATATATGTGAATTATGTGATTGGGTGAACCATCGATGATGATCTCTCATTGAGTTCGTAAAACTCAGTCAAAATTTGCAACTATTTTTCAGGATTAGAAGAATACCCCGTTAGGCCAACGGGAGTATACCTACACTATACAAATGAAGGACAGAGGTCGAGATCAGTTCGCGTCTGCATTGCATTTCTCTCTTTTGAATTGAATTATATTATGCAACTTTTTATATAAATTTGTATTTCGAAATGACTCAAATGTTTTATATTTGTGAGAGGGCCCTAATGACTATTGAAAATGTTTAAGAATGAATGTGGGCCCAAATTTGAGTATCGATTTTTCGCATATTATGTTATTAATTTAAAAAAAAGATTTATCCGACTTTTGAATGATTGAGTGCATTAACACGCCACCCTCATGGGACACGGACTCGGATATCATCATCGATGTCGGGTTCGGGTATTGCAGGAGTGGGGTGCTACAAACATCCCCTTAGCTTTTTCAGTATGCTTTAAAAGGGGAAAGAAGTGAATAAATGATGGACTGTACAACATAAAACTCTTGACTTCTCAAGGATTATGTTTTAGAATGCAAAATACAATCTTAGAAAAAGAGCCCAATCTATTATAAAAATTTCTACTTATTCCCCAGTTTCTTCCCCTGTTTATTGTTTGCAAGTTTAATTTTTCTGCGCTTTTGAGTCATGATAAACCCCCCAAATTTATGCCTTACCTTTCCTTCTTTGATATTGCAGGGATCAAAAGTTTTTCCATTATAAATCCTTACGGTGCTATTAATGAATTTAGGTAAATTTATGGATCTCCTAGACCATATTTTCTTGTTGTTGATAGATTTTTTTGTTATGCTTCGTTTTCATTAATTAAAACCATCTACAAAAGGAATTCTCGACTCGAATTGATGTTCCTTAAATTTGGACACTTTAGATTCATCAATCTAACAAAATCCACTTGTTGTTGGTATAGAGATTGAATTTCAAAACCAAAAAAAAGAATTTCATATTGGATCATTGAATTCAAGAATCTTGAAATTGAGCAGTTTTTAAAATTCTCAATTTCATGTATGCATTAGATTTTCTATGACCTAAAATTGTCGAGCAAGAAATGCAATTTGATTCACATGCATAAAAGAATGAGATAAAAAGGATATAAAGATTAAATGTATAGATTGAGTTGAAACAGTGGTTTTGATAGAGTTAAAGGGGTTACAAAGAGCCTTTAAACTCTTAAGAATCACATATTAAATTGCTTCTTGTTTATTTTTCCCCTGACTGGTGATTTGGTTGTTTCAATAGACTAGAAGTAGAAAAACTCAAAATCTTTCGATTGGTCGAGTGAAACTAGTTGGGCTTGAGTCGATATTTAGGGTCAAGTCTGATAAAAAAAGGACAGGTAAAAGATTTGGGTTGGATTGGTTTATGTCACCTAGTTTCAATTAGTTTATGTGAACCAACTTTGCCACATTAGAATTTTCTTTATTTTTTTTAATAAAGTCAACTTTGGGACTTTTTCGGGATAGGTTCAAATTATATGGACTTTTTTTGAAAATTTTAATCGATAACCAGTTTTTCCAAATTCCTTAATTATGGGTGGTGCTTCTATCTTTAACATTTCTTTTGATGAGCTTTATATAATTTTCATCACTCCTATATATGGAGGTCTCACCATCTTCAATTTTCTCATCTTTGAAGGCTTTAAACATTATACCTTTTTTTTAATAGAATCACTTCCTCTTTATAAAATTTATTTCGAGGATTTAAAAATGGACTAGACTGATGGTTTGACCGGAATAAATACAAACTGGCCTGATTTTCTGTCCAGTTTGTGTTTATAACCCCCTATGAGGAAAAACTAGTCGATTAAGTTATAAACTGGCGTATGTTTTCTTAAAAAATTGACTGGTTTTCTTGAACAATGCTGAACCACAATTTTAAAAAATAATAACACAAGAAAAGAGAAATAAATGTTATTATTTATTTATTTTTCTCGAGAATCTACTCATGTATTAATTTGGCACTTCGTATGCTTCCTCTTTCTCAAGACAAGATATACTTCTTTCTTTGATTCTTTATTAGCTTTAAAAGCCTTATCATAAATTTGACTTTTCAATGAATTTATTTTTTTCTTTTCAAGTCTCTCACACAATCTAACTAATAAATTATATTTTTCAAAATTTATATTATTTGTTTATCTCTTTATATTTTAATTAAAATTTTGTTTTAAATTATTATTGTTAAAAAGCTATTACCATTTTTATCCTTTAAAAATATTAAATTTGTTTAATCTCACTAATAAATTATATTTTTCAAAAATTAAATTCTTTATTTATGTCTTTATACTTTAATTGAAAATTTTAAATTATTATTGTTAAAAACTAATTATTATTTTTATCATGAATTTTTTAATATATTGAATTATTAATTAGTATATATAAGTAATTTTGTTTAAGATAATTTAAGAATGTGATAAATATAATATTTAAACTATAAAGAAGTACATTTAAAAGACATTAAAAAGAAGTTAGAATAATGTTAGACTCCTTTCCGTTGACTTTCTTTAAGCGTACTTCAACTTTTATAAGTCTTTAAATAAATGATAACATAAAAATACAATTTTTATTTTAAATTTCATATTAGATTCAATCTTAATTTAAATTATAATATTTATTGTTGGTTTATTATATATTAATAGACTTTTTAGTGCATTTTTATTTCAATAAAGTATTTTGTTTTATACTATAATTTTACTTATTCTTATAATTTTTAATTGTTATTTATTATATAACAATTTTATAGAGGTTGAACTTTTATCTTTTCTTTGACTAGTTTGATATCTAACCTGATTTTTAAAACATGAATTTATTCATCCGTATCTCATATGTGAAAAGTGATATAACTAGCTGTTCTAGTGGCAAAGTAATTAAAATTTTGGTTTCTTGCACAGCCATCACCTTTGCCTCCCAAACCTTTAGTAAATACTTAAGTACTTTTTGCATTAATCCAGGATTATTATAGGTCTTCCTAAAATTTTTAAGAGAATTAATGATATAAATGAAGTGAGTATATATATTAGAAATCAAATCATTTTTGTCTATGCAAAATAGCTTATACTGATCTCCTAATAATCTTATTTCGTTCTCTTTTACTTATTAGTGCTCTTATGTGAGATTTCGAGTATGTGCCATATCTGATGGGTAGTTTTATACATAGACACCCTAATAAAATTCATTCCACTAAGAGTACAAAATAAAATATGCACCACTTTGTTATTTATCATAATAAATCTCTTATTATTTGGTACCTTAATCTCTACTTTATCTGTAACTGTAGTTCTCATTGGAATATAAGTACTGTTCTATATAATTCCCTAATGATCAATCTCTTTTCATAAAAGAAAGTTTTTCATCCTAATTTTTCAATATATGTAATTGTCATATCTAAAAAAGGGATTTACTATACATTGACTATCTTGAGCAAAAAGTGATTTAAATTGTACCATGATGATCTTTTCGTAAATTTTTTTAGAAATATATATCTAATGAATGAGACCCACTTTAGCGATGAATTATATGATAATCATAACAGAATTACAATAATAATTAAAAAGAGTAGGAAAAGCGATAAAAATTGATTTATAGTTGTTCAAACAAATAACTTTTAGCCTACATCCACTCCTCAAGTTTTACTTGAGAATTCACCATCTTCTCACTTCAATGGGTGAAGAATAACTTTCCTTGCAACATCTTCTTCATCACAAGTGAAGAGAAGCTATTACAATCATCTTGCTTTGTCACGGGTAAGCCTTTACAAATCTTATTGAAAGTCATGAAGAATTCTTATAATGTGTATCTTAAGTAATTTCACTAATTAAAATAATTACACAACTATATATCCCTCTCTTACTCACACCAATGAACAAAGTTTAAATATATATTATGTCATGTATGTTCTCTAGCCTCTCAAGACTCTTATCAACTATTTATTATACCAAGGTTACTCTAATAACTCATATACTGGTTTGCTTATACTTAAAATAAAGGTGTTGGATATCATATGATATTGGTCAATATTGATTCGTATCAGTTAAAAGCAATATGAAAATTAGTGATTTTATTCGGGATAAAGATACCAGATAATACCAATGATATCAACCAGTACTAACTAGGATTGGGTAGTAACAAAATTTTCACCTACATATCAAGTAATAATTTAATTTTTTTAAAAGGATTAAAATTAAGAAAAAATATCAAAACATAAGATTCAATTCCCTAATAAGCTTTTTTCAATTAAAATGTTCCTTATTTTATTGTTAAGATTATCTCAATTTCTAAGATCATAAATATTTAACAGAGGGAATTGTTGCTTATCTACTCTTAAATTTTCTAAATTGGATACATTTGATAGATGTTTATACTTATTCAATTTGCTAACATTTTCATGAATATGAATCTCATCACTTAAATTTTCATTATGTTGTTCAAAACTATCTTCATATAATTTCTCATAATTCTCACAAGAAGAATCACTCTTTTAACAAATTTATCAATAACACTTTTTTAGAATATTAACTATTATACTATTTTTTAGCTTTTTTTCATTATACTTCTAGGCAAATACTTTTTAGGCAATATTATATAAAATAATTACAATACAATTGAACTAGAAAAAGAACAAAAACATATGTATGGAACTAGAAGAAGCAGATAAGCACAATAGAGCAACAATAACTTGACCATTTATCATAAATATATATCAATGGTATTATATATCTTTGACAAAGAAAAAAAAGAGCCAAATTTAATATCCTATATTAAAAATGAAAAAAAAGAGAAAACTTTTATGATAAAAGTTATCATACTTAAATTTCATTTTTGATTTTTCAGGCAATTCTAAAACATTAAAAACCAACAGTGATTCACTTTTTATCAAAGAGAACAAAGATTAATAGTTGTATTCACATTATGGAAATATTGAAATCAAATTTCATCAGTAATTTACAAATTAAATTTACACATACAAAATTTAATAAATGAAAGTGAAATAAATTGCAATTGAAGATGGAAATAAGGGATACGATTATCAAGTATAATATAGAGAAAATTACCCTAATAAACTTCAATTAGAATTAAAATTATACCTAGAATTATAACCGACAAATATCACATATAATCAAATTGACAAATTTCAATTAATCCGAATAAATTGCAATTAAAATAGGAAATGAACAAAAGATAAATTATACCCAAAATTTAATCTGAGTTTTAATTTGAAAATAAAAAATTCAACCCACATTGAAAAAGCAACTATACTAATAATCAAAATTCAAAATTTTACCCAGTCTTTAAAGAACAATTGAAAAAATCTAAAATTTAAAACAATAAATAAAATAAAATGAGACTTGAGAGAATAAATGAGATGCATTTCTTATCTAAATGAGAATGATGTTGTTGAAGGAAAGGCTAAGAAGAAATTCTTGAATTTAAGGCCTTCTCTTACTAAATTTTATTTAGAAAAATATGAATCTTGGTATTTAGTAGGAGTTGTTTAATTTTAAAAATGGTCACTTTCACCACTGTTTTACCTCCCGCAAAGAAGTTCCCGTATGTATGATGACTGAATAAGCTAATTTTTTTTTACCAAATTGAGATTGACGTTTGCTCCCTAAATAAATTCCTTTAAATCTTTTAAAAAGAACAACTTTTTCCAAAACTGTTTCACTTAAGTGAAAAACTTGTATATTGTAACATAACTTGTAATTAGTAAGCCCTAATAAGCATGGGCTCTGGGTGAGGCCCTTCCTTCCCCTTTCTTAGGACTGACCTTGCATGTGATAATCCTTAAAAAAAACAAAATTTACACATTAAAATCTAAAAATTAATGTTACGTTTTCATTTAAAAAAAATAAAAGATGTGAAGGCCATAATCTCCAAGAACTAATATTATCATAATTTTTTCAATAGGTTAAAGTCAAGTTAATCATTATTATAACATAATATATTAAAAGATTATTTTGTAAATTTATAAATTTTAGGAACTATTTTGTAATTTAAAAATTACCTAAAATGGTATCTGGTGTTAATTGGTACCACTATCTTAACATACCAAAATGAAATCCAGTATAAGGTCTGCAGACTAAATTTGCAAAATTACTTAAAATAGTCTAAGATAGTAACTAGAAATAAAAATTGCCATTACAACGATTAATATATTAAAATTATTAAGATAACGTTATAAGAAGAATTACAAAGATTTGCTTAAATTTTGATATGTTTGGTTACTTGTTGTTCTTAGTTCTTCACTTGAATTGTATATTTGCTCAAATTTATTCATCTTATTCATTATTTGAATGTTCAATTGATTTAATTGAATCCTTTACTTACTTTAACATTCTATTGAACTTGATCTTCCAAATATTAACATACTAATATCACTAAGAACAAAAACATTAGTGGTGACATATTTTATTATCATAAAATTATGTGTTAGAATTTCACTTAATCCAACATAAGTTTTACAAAATATATATTAAAGCAAAATTTTGCTAGAATGGCTTTTTAAGTATCTTCAATTTTGATATTGAATTTATTAAAGGAGAAGTAAATTATTTTCTTGGCTTCCTACTTCAGAATGTTTACAATCCAAATCATAATCACGAGAGCAAAAAAATTAACTTCTCACCAATGGTCTCCTTCAATAAAATTTCTGCAAAGCCTTGCAAAGTTTCAACTAAAACTTCAACAACTGCTCAACTAAGAAAATCATGGAAAGAAATTCTCAATGAGGAGAAAACAATATCATTCATTCTAACAAAATCATAAGAAGAGCCTCATGTTCCTCAACCCCTTAGATAAATATAAAATAATGGTTATGCCATCTTTTTACAACACCATAATTAGCAATAAATCTAAGAGACTCTCTTTAAAAGAACCCTAAAATATCAAAATTAGTTTTTAAAAATTGTAGTAATCGAATGTTCTACATTAACCAAATTCTATTTCTCAAAATATTTCATAAAACAACTAATTGTAGGAAATTTTTTCCCAACATTTATAAATTTCTTAGAAATCTTTTATTATAGAGTTCCTAGTTTGAAAATATCATTTTAAGATGTTTTGACAATACAAAATTGATTCTACAATCCTAATCCTTCTAAAACAATAAAAACTTTATTTTTCTCAAAACTAACATTTTAAACCTTAGGATTTATCAAAGTCAAGAATTGAAGAAAGCCAATTTAATAAAAATAAAATACCATTTTGTCAAAGTCGTTGAAACCACTTCAGCCTATTTTACTTCTAGAATTATAAAAATAATTTATCAATAGAATGAGGACAAGAACTATAGAGATCTCAAAAGAAAGTTTAAACCATATGTTCCACAAATCTCTTATAATTATTAAAATTACCAACAAGCTTGGTTCGATTTATTCTTTTAAAAAACACAATAATTTGATATTCGTAGCCATTTTTCTTTACCACCAAATCAAAATACAATTTACTATTTGGTTCTGCCGGATTCAGGCTGAACGGTGCGTTGCCGTTTGGATCCATGAGTTGGCAACCTTCTGCGTTGTTC
>JANVCQ010000007.1:25483740-25514312 GCA_025531925.1 Erythroxylum plowmanianum | reverse complement strand
TAAAACACACAAAAATCCACTTCAATTCCATGTTCAAGCACCAATTCATATTTTTTCACAATAAACACATATGCCGGGAAATGTCAGGAATGCATGTACAAACATGTGCATATACAAAAATTACAATTTATGCATATATGGAGGCCATATTATGTATGAACATACCGAGACTAGTTTACTCACTCATAACCCATTCCAAATTACCATTTTACCCTTCCCATCGATGATGGGATGTTACATCTTTAAATTGTAATACAATACGAATATAAATTTAAGCTCTGTGAGTTTTTCATAGAGAATAAAAGTTAGAAACATATCTTTTTCTTCTCTTCCTTACATCATTTTCTACAATCCTTTCTTATTGGATAGAAGTACCACCTTCAATATTATTGGTTACATCTTGAACACTGCAAGAACTTCCAATATCAATTTTATCATTTGGTCTGTCTTCTTTTTTTCTCATTCTTATACTCTTCAAGCAAAGTTTTAATTTGTCATTTCACATCATAACTAACTTTCTTACAAGGTTTCACATTATCTTTGATCCTAACTAAATATTTCTTTAACTTGGTGTTTCCCCTACCTTTCAAATATTTGTTACAATACAAGTAACTAGTATAGTTCTTCATATTATAAATCAAACTCGAATGAGCCTAAGTTAAATCATCGAATCTTCTTGAAGAAGTTAAATGTTTAGGAGTACTTGAACTTCTTCCCATTTATCTATGAAAATAAATAAAGAAAAATGTTAACTTCACGTCAAAATAAAGTTTTCTTCTAATTCAGTTTCATTATCAATTACGATATGCCCAATGCAAGTATATTTATTAGTTACAAATTTGAAATGATCATTAAGTTGGAATTGAATGTGTAATTAAGGACGACCGAGTACAACCATTCACCTAGGTAATTTCATTAATCACTTCTTCTATTGTGTCTATGCTGAAATCAAAGTTTTCCATAATCATGGCACTTACCTATAGCTAATTAAAGATCATGCTATTACATACATAAGATTACACAATTTACCATATACCAATCCTTTGAGTCTATTGGAGTTCATAAGAATTGTCAACCAAGAATATCACATCAAACTCTTTGATAAGTTTTACCAAAAAGAATATTGGGTTTAATTTGTGAACTTTAAGCAGAATTATGTCATACTATTCAAAATCCAACCAACTTCAGCATTAATCTGCTCAAACTTGATCAATAAGTAGGTCCAGTTATGAATTTCTTAAGAATTTATGTCCATCTACTAAATAAAATGATACTTAGAAAAATGTTTGAAAGCAAGCAAAAATAACAAGAAGAAGAATGGAAGAGCAAATGAAGTGAGTTGCAAAATTAAGAAAGGTTGGTTAATGCTAAAATTTTTGTTAAAGCTATTTAATTACATTTATGTCACATAATTTAATTAAATTCAATATTAAGCTCATAAATTGCACGTTTATAAACTTTCTTGAGTATTTGAATTAGTAGTTAGTATACAACTAAGTTCCAACTCAAACAACTATGTAACAGAACAATTCAAAGAAGCAAAAACTAAAAAGTATTCAAAGTAACAATCTAAGAGTTGGTAGGTTATGGAGAGGGTAGTGGTAGTGTTCATGAGAACGAGCTAGAGGAGTTGGCAATGGAGGTATTGCATAAAGGAGAGCCGACGTTGTAATAAGCATGAGTTATAGAGCCAACAGTGAGGAGCATGAGAGCTAAAAATGTTAGCGGAGATCTGGTAGTGGGCATGTTGCGATGGAGGAACTGTTGGGGTTGGACTAGAGGCCTCGAGAGCAGAGACTAACAGAGTATTTGATTCAGCTATTGGAATTGATAAATAATAGAATATTTATTCTTAGAAATAAAACAGATGAAAAATAAAATGAAATACGTATTACTTAGTTTGGTTTATTCCTAAGAATTTCTAATGATGATATATGCCAATGTTTAGTTTGAAAAAATAAATTTGAGATGACAAAGAAATAACTAACAAAAAGATCAAAATATCCATTATAGTCTCTATTATTATTATTAATTTTTTCTTATAATAATAATACTAATAATAAAAGGAGAAAAATTGTCTTTACCTATTCCGCGTCTCACGGAATAGGTAAAAACAGGAGGGAGGTATCTTTAACTATTCCTGAAAGTGTAGGGATAACTAAATATGGGATTAGTTATTCTGTATTTTTTTTTTTAACCAAACAAATGAATAATTATTTATTAAGAATACATAAGTACTAAAATAATTATTTCAGTCAACCAATCATGCCATAAGTGAAATGAGAAAGGAGAATTGACTTTTGCATAGGGTTAGTTGTTATTTTTTTTTCAACTTAATCCTTAAAGTTATTAAATTTGATATTCTTACTGCGTAAATATTGATATTTTATCTACCAGCCGATATTGACCAATACTGATTGAAGTAGTTAGTACGAACCAGCATATATTCCCAATATAGTACCATCACGATAAATCCTATTTTCGATTAGTACAAAACTATATTCATCCCACTATTTGTAACCCTCCATTTTCTCCCTTAAAACTTACAAAATCTTGGATTAAATTCACTAGACCCCTTATAGTTTTGCATATTGCCAATGTCCCTCTTACTTTTAAAAACTATCTAAAACGCGATATAGTTTTGATTTTATAATGGCCGTTCCTACACCAACTTCAATTAAGAACCTAAATTCAAACTAAAAAATAATGTCTTTTTCATTACTTGGAACATTAGTGACAAGTAACGAACAAAGTCGCATGGGGCAAAATTCAATGGACCCCCTACGATTTTGCACTTTATCAACGTGTCCCTTGACCTTTAAAAATTATTTAAGTTCCCTTTAATATAACACCTATGGATTTAACCCTATGATTTTATTTTCATGGGTTACTAATCACTTGCTGACACTGATTTTCATTCATTATGTTGAATGTGGATAAAAGAATATCTAATGTTACAGTTTGTATAAATTTGAGTCATTCTATTTTCTCTGTCTACATTCTGAAACTAAAACATTCAATTAGAGTTCTTATCGAAAGAATGCTTAGATGGTTCCTTCTTATGGTTACAAAGGAAAAAACATACAACCTAATAATCTCTATTTAGAGGTTTGACTAGTATTGCATGATCATTTAGCCAATTGCATGATCAATTGTCTACGGAATTATAATATGATTTAGCCTCGTCTACCTTCGTTTTGGTCCTACATAGAATGGGTAGTTTCTTGGAAAGGGAATAGGGTTAATAAAATGAAGGAATGTATGCTGAGGTGCTCTAGATTTTAATTTCTTCATGTTACCCCTACGGAGGCAAATCAAAAGAAACCTCCGACTGTAGTATTTGTGAATGATGTTTGATAGTTTTTTCGTACGATGCTCTGTCTCTTTTCATGTAGCATTGGAAGACAAACAAATGTTTTGAGGCTTTGATTAGTAATTATTAGACCTTCCACAAAACCCAGTCTGAAATGAATATTCTTTTAAGTTCTAACATAAGGCTGCATACTATATCTATAAAATATAAACAGAGTTTGTGAGATAATGATTCTCCTCATGTTATAAGAATCGTAACTAAATTATATGAAAGACTTTTGATAATTTTTGAAGTCAGAAAATAACAATAGATCTGTTTATAGGCTTGTCCTGTCAATTTTTAAAAAATTAATAATATAAAACATTTTTTTTATTAGGTCCAACCCTGGTCTTGTCTGAGGGTTAAACTTTTTTTAAGCAAAATGATCGGTCTGAACCTGAGCCTAACCTGTCTATTAAAAACATATAAATTTAAGCTTATAAATCAGCCTTTTATCCAAGCACACATTGGTAACATGATGATCCAATGAATTTAACGGGTTCATAATCTTTAATTCTTTTGATTACTTTTCTGCTACAGATATTATAATTTGTAACAGATCGGCTCTGTCATCATCAAATTATAATATTTCGTATTTATCTTATGCTTTATATTTTTGCATACTAACAACTTCTAACAATTTAACTTTGTTATATTTCTTTTACTAACAATCTCTAACATCTAACATTTTTATATTTTTTTTATTAATAGTTGGTTTTTTATTATTGTTATTTTTATTTTATGCTTTAATTATTGTTTTATTTCTATTATTTTAATATTTTATTCATATCAAAATTTGTTATCCTTTCAAGATATTTATTAAAATGATAAATAAATAGATTAAATAAAGAATATATTAGGTTAGGAGAACAATAACTACAATTAAGAAATTAATAATATAATATGTTAAAAAATAATTTAAATTATACATAGACAATTAGAAAATGTTTCAATGCCCGAACTCTTCAAATTGTCTGCTTTGTTTCTTCACTTATCACCATATTTTTTCATTGATATTATAATTTTGTTTTCCAAACATAATAATTACTATTTAAAATGTTTTCATTATTTCGACTCCAAATCTTTTGCATGACAAATTACGGCGGATAATGATGTAGACTCGTTCACATTTAAAATTTTTGGGAGTTCCATGGAGACTTTCACAGACATTAATACTAATTGTGTAAGGTTCCCATAATTTCACATCACCCCCTCAGATTTGTCATTGAACCAAACCCATAAACACAAAAAAGTTAATAAATGACAATGCCTAACATCTTCTGTCGGGTAAACCAAAAGCATGAAAGCCCCAAAAGCTGAACTTTCGGCACAAAGATCTCACTTTCGTACAGCTTACAATAACACATGTATCCTCTAGCTACGACATGAAGTTGTACGAGATTAGTAAGTAAAATCGCAACAAATTACCTCACTATATTAAGAAAAGAATCCAAATACATGAAATACAACTGTAGGCCCTCACCATTCGACACTAGAACTACACCTTTATGCCAAAAAATTTGACCCGAAAAATGGAGCCATTGTGGTTTAAAACCACCCTTGCATTTCACCTCTCATCAAAGGAGATGGATATACCACCTCTTTTCTCCCAACCAAATCTGAAGGGGCAATGGTTCTCCTCAAAAAATTGGAGAATCATAATCATGGATAATACAAAATGATGAATGAAAGCCACCTCTTAAATACAAATGCAAGCAACTCATCTGACGACTGATCAACAAAGCCTTGAAAGGATGCCTTCTGTGCTACTCTCTGCTATGATACAACAGCCAATTTGAGGTCATGTGGTCGTAAAGTTTCTTGAACAATTTCCTGAACTGTTCGGTTACGACGACAAACATCAGAAAATTCCTCAATCGGAGTCATTAGGGCATTGATATTGACACCAGATGCTGCCTCAGATAACGCTTGAATAAATCTTGCGCGCTCCACTTCTGTGACAGCTGTCGACGGGATTAATGAAACACTCTCCCTAGCCCACTCCAATGCATGTGCTCCAAATGCTCGAGTTAATGCTAGTAAGGCATACGTCACCTGAACGAGAGAAAGCAGTCCAAGTTAAAATTGTTTCAAACTTTTCACCCCTACAATTTTAATTTATGGGAAGGATTGTGGGCCTCTTAATCTATTCAGATTAAGAGGTGGAGTACCGATTCTACTCGAGAACTTGGTAATGCTCCTGTTAACGAGGCAATTAAAATTCTGGCAACGGTGGAACCCCGGGGAACAATAACACTATTCCTGATCGATAAGTATTGCTCCCCCATACTAGACTTGGCCAGATCAAAGACATCGGTCAAGAAGGACAATATGGACTTAGAAGCTTCTCTGCACAAAGTAAAAGTCAAAGTAAACCACTTGCCAGATGACATTTGGATAGCATGAGTTTACGCCATGTATAAGGTATGCTATTCATGCTCAAATGTGGTTTTAATCTCACACAAAACAATAAGGTATAAATATATGACAAGTAAGGAGTTGACTGAAATGATAACATATATACTGATGTCCATACTGTCAACGATACATTAAAATTGGTAATTGACAAGAAATCTAAGTATTTATCCAGTCTCCATTCCATCACCTATTATCCAATTTTTAGACGTTTGCTATAAAAATTGAGTTTGAACTGCCATTGTACATTTAAAACATGATGAAACTCAATTCAAATCCACCCCAAATGTCACTTTAAGTGTAAGGATTGTCCAAACCTTATTAAGGCTTATTATGCTTTTACTTTTGGGTAACGAGAGATATTAGAACACTTTAACACACCCTTCATGCTCAAGAATAAACATCTAGGAGTTAAAGTTTGTAAAAATGGACATTTAAAGGTGGCCTACCATCTATGGCTGACCGTGCCTAACTCTATATGAAAGGCACCTAAAGGAGGGGAATTCCCTGAACCTTACGACATATGTTATGCTCTTACTCCTAAGTGATGTGGGACACTAATAAACTTCAACAAGACAAAATAAGGCTGATCATACATGGCTCGTGTCTTTGTTATCTAACAACTCCATGCCCAAACATACCCTACCTTACCCATATATTTCGGAAGATAAAACTATTCAATAATTCAATAAGTCCCAAGGCTTATCATATTTTTAGAAATAAGTATTAAAATTTTACACCTATATAATTAGTACTGAAACTTATTTAAAGGAATCAAATGAGTATAAATTTAACTGTCATACAATATCAAATTGACAAATTTTCTAAACATATGCTAGCTTATTTAGTTCATACAAGTTCTGGTATTGATTTGTAAAATTCAACAAGTTTGACATATACTCTAGGCATACATCATGGAGAAGGCTTAGACTGCACGTAGATTCCTATTTCTCAATAACATGCAAGGAATGAGTATATATGATTAATTGGAAAACTGACAAATCCTATATTGCCAAAATCTATAAAGTCCAAGTCAGAAGCTTAATTGTGTTTGATTAGAATAACATTCCGACAATCAATCTATTTTTGAACATGTGAAGCAAAGAACTTAGAACATATTGAGAAGAAAAAAGATGCGCAATAGACAATTACCTGTGTTGTACAGTGATACCAATAACGGAACAATCAATTAATGGTGGAAAGACAACAGATGGAATAAACAGTTGAGGGCAGTAACGAAGGCATCTTGATGCCAACAGAAAACAGTCATCTGCTATGTCTGGTCTTGCCGTAAAATCCTACCAAATAGATGGAAATACAACCATTAACCACAGTATGTCATGGGCATATGAAAATAAGAAAAAAGAGAATGAACAACTTGGTTAAAAATGAAAACCTCAATACTAGTGAGAAGACATGTTGTGTGCTTGAAGAGGACTTCTATCAAACTTTTCAGGTAGATTGCACAAGCAGGATCCATACCGAATATCTGCAACCAAAGACAATGGTAGGACAACTATGAAACTTTGCAACAGAGAGTAGAGAGATAAAATAAATTTGCTTAGGATAGAAGAAAAAAGTCATACCTTTATCACCTCACTAGAGAGATAAAGGAAGCATGGTTGGTGATGCTGTTGATATAGAGCTTGAATCTCTTCTAGCATTTCTCCAATAGTGATCCCCATGAACCTTCCAGAGGTTCTCACCTAAATAAATCGCTATCCATTTCATATTTATCTCTTCAAATCACAAGTAAAGAAGTAATATCTCTTCATCACTAAATAAAAAAAAGTTATTGAGGAAATTCTAGAGCCATTTAAAATTCAGAGACTGAATTAACTGTAAAGTTCAAAAGGAAATCTATATGCAAAGATTGTTCAAGGTGTAAAAAATAGCCTTTGAAATTTATCCAAGTATTTCCCAGACCAACTTCCCACAACATGCCTTCTTTAACTGTTGAAAAACATGTCATTTTACTTGGAAATTTTCAGGCTACGGGATGAGTAGCCAAAGCCTGAGCACAGCCTGAAGCCCAAAATTTTTTTTCAAAAAAGCCTTAGCCTTGTCAACTCAGACCAGACCTGTTGATTCCAAGCTAGGCTGGGCAATATTTACCATTCCTACCTAAGCCTAGTTAAGCTTAATCATCTCTTAATTACACTTTCTGCAGTTAAACGCACTCATCAGCATCAATGTTCATTGACTCACTGCATATTTACAAGCTCGGCAAAGAGACTCCATTGTTCGCATGTCCCAAGCACGACTACAGCAGAAAAAGAGGGATCAGACAAGAGAGGGAGACCCATTTAAGACAATACAGGAACTATGTTTTTTTTCAGGGCCTGTCTAGACTCACAGATCAAATATTGCCTTGAATATTGGCCAAAGCCTTTGCATAGCATCAGCCACAGCTTCAGGGTGATTTACATACCTGAAATTGGTTTTGTAGCACCTTGAAAATTACAAATAGAAAAATTAACAATATAAAACATAATTTTGAAAAGGATAACAACCATACCTAAAGATGTATGCAAGTCGATCAATGTGAACAGTTAATTCACGAGCAAGTTTCTTCTGCAATATTTCCAGACCTTGGTTGATTGCTTCCTGCTTGTGCACATTGTAAAAGAACCATGATCAAGAATTTTCAACTATAGACTAGAGATACGTATTGAGAAGGAATCACACCTGTAGGGGAGAAACAACAGGCAAGCATAATTTTTCCAAAGCCTGCTTAGCCAGTTCAGGAGGAAGTTCTGTAATGACCATGCTGCAATAAAATAATTCAACACATCCAAGTGAAAATAATTCACACAGAATTCTTAAAATCACTTACGCACTAATCTTGATAATTATCAAGCATCAAAAAGTACCTTAAGGCTTCTACTACATGCAAAGAGTCCTCAGCAGAGATTTTAAAACTATCTTCCCCAATCATAGCCTTATGGTATATGGAGAAAAGATCATCAAAATATCCACTAAGCTTACTCCGACAATCTATGGTCAGCATAAGAATATCAATTAATACAAGGAAAGAAATATGGAAAGAAGGTTGTCTCAATAATCATATAAAAGCCATATATCATAGTCCTAAACTAAGTTAGCCAGCCAATAGGCTAAAACACAAACATATTTCTTTACCCTCAAGATACTTAAATTTATATCATTCCCTTTTCAGCATTTCATACCAGTAATTCATAGTCATGGACCAATCATTGGCACCAACCTAGCATATTTGAACTGATCTTGCATTAATAAATACCTTTAATGACAAAGCATCATGAAACAACACTGATAGCATCATCAGGAAAAGAAAGTTATACAGACTGCTATCCCATTTCAGCCTTGAGACGAATATTCATGACCTTTTGACAGTCCTGCCATGCCTACAAATCAGCATGTATTTCACTAACAACAAGGTGCCTTAGCAGCTTTTTGGAACAAGTTTCATCCATGACAATCTAAAAAACATGCTAAATATGGAATATAATATGAATATGGCATCTGAGTTGTGAAGATTTCACTAGACCACTAAATGTTGGTGGAAACAATGAATTTCATCTGTCCAAACTCTGATGTAGTCAGAACAGTAGTTTGAGGAAATGATTACGTGTCAGAAAAGAATACTTACCATCACAAATGTGTCTGAATGCAACAGCTGCTGCTGCTGCACAATCTTCTGATGTACCCATGCCTTGCATAAGAATTTTCATGACAGAGGACAATAAAGGCAATCCATCTGAGGCAGCATTAAGCCATTTTGAATATGCTCCAATAGTCAAGCACACTGAAAACATTTGCAACAAAACATCAAGTTAAAGACTCACATTCATGGACACATTGCTTGGTGAAGTAGAAGGTGTTTAGAGCTAAATCTTAATCATGTTTGAACTGATACGATTCCCTCCCCCAAATAATAACACAAATAAACCCATTTCTGAAAAAGTCAAACAGAAAAAGCAAAATAATAGTAAACCACTATAAAAGGCATAGTACCTGTCTGCAGCAATTGGGGCTGATGGGTAAATTCCAAAAACAAGGACATGATCTGTGGGGGAAAAAAATCAGCAGCCACTTCAAACCATCTAAACCAACAAAATCTTAGGGTTCCCATGAAGTTAATAAAAATGAGATTCACTACAAAAAGAAAAACCCCAGAACAGAGGACTGCAGTTGTTTGCCATAATGGTGATTTAGGCCAAAACTAGATTTAACAGATTTATGCAACTCAAAAATACATAACTCCCATGATCACAACAGCTGCTAATTACCATCCATTCTATTAATTGACTTTGAACTCACAGGATAAAAACTGAAAGCAACGCCAAAGAACTTGACAGATTGCATAATTAAAATGAAAAAATCTGTGGCATGAGGCTTATAAAGACATTTGACATCTCAGGGAAATTCATAATGTCATGGTTGAAGTAAAAATGGCAAGGCCACATCAGCAAGCCAGTAAAACCCTCTACATCTAAGCTAGGAGGACTTCTAGTCATGTTTTGTGTCAACATGTGGGAACATATCTAGATTTCTGACCTACCATTGCTGGCTTGTAACTTTAATATACCATAATATATCCTCTTGCACATTTATCATTTATGAATCAATCCAGAACTTCACTGAAACCAGGAATTACAGAAAGCCCAAGCTTTGATGCTACACAAAGGGAACAGAGGAATGGATAAGGCCCTGTTTACATCCAGTAGACTTTCAATGCTCGAGATGTCTATGATTCTGACCAACCGAGTTGATCAACCAGAAAGAGTAGTTGTCACAAATGAGCTTTTCAATCAAAACAAGGATCTGCCTATCAAAATGATCTGCTGGGTTTGTTTATTCAAAGGGGCTTTAGAAGAAGTGGGTGAGGTAGATGATCTAGAATGAGATTAGCTTAAATGTTAACATGATCTAGGTTTGTCTCTTTGTTACTTCTCATAGTGTTTAGGTGTTATTTTCCTTAATGGTCATTTGTAGTTCACTTTATGTACTTTTCAGTTTCCTTCATAGAAGCCAAATTTATATGGCATTATTTTTTAGTTTTTTTAGTTTTGGTCCATGAGCTCAACAAAATGATCCTGAAAGTTTTGGGAAAACTAGACAACCTGTATGTTAGCTTTCAAGGTGGTAGAAACCTTAAAATAGATAACCAAGTCAGCCAGTAACCTGCATTTGATAGCGAAAATTCTAACATCATTGAAGCTAAAGAAGGATAAGGGAACTGGCTACTACCAGAAGTTCTGAGTCAATATGGAAAGCAGAGATAATAGTCTGCCATGTTAGAAGACAATGGAAGATAATGATTAGCGTTGACATCAACTTTTGTCAAGCCGGAATGGTTTTAATAACTTATTTATGAATTCCAACACTAAATTCTAAATTCCAACAAAACTAAACAATCCAAGCATCCAAGATTTACATTTTATATGTATTTTATCAAATAGTTGGCATATACTCAGACTATCCTACATTAATGGAGCTAATAGCTGGTGGAACTTCATCCATTTCCAGACCTTTGCACTAGCTAAAGGGAATCAGATCAAATCATTCCCAAAAAGTGAGAAAAGAAACTTGATCCTAAAAGAAAGCATGTTTTGCCCAACTTCATTCAAATAAACCTATTGCAAAGAAGCATGTGAAGCAGGTATTCCTTTCATTGTGTACACTTGCATTTTGTATAAATATTTCTCTTCTACATCCCCCAGACACCTTTTATCTGATTTATCTGTTCTAGATGCTCATGCCTTGTATGTTACAGTTCTTCACAACTGGCATTTCTGTGATGTCTGTCCCTTTTTCTCTCCACAACTTATCTTTTTTACCCCACAAATCTTGCACTTTCATTGATGTGAAGTGCCCAAGCAATGCAGCTCTACGTAACAACTTACAAGTCAAAACAAGTGCCGAACATGTATTTACAAAAGACTTTACCTTGGGCATCACTTCAGCTTCAGCAACTGAAACGTAACTTGATATAGCTCTGATGCAAAATAGAGCAGCTTCTGCTGGACGCCATTCATTGCATCCATTTCCCCAAAACGCTTGTGCCTTGAACAATGTGACACGATTTGGCATCATTAGAAAGAGGAAAGCAATCATTAAAGGATCTGGAACAATTAACGTGATTCAGAAGTCAAAGAACTTTCACAAAATTTGTGATCTAAAAGAGCCCCTTGCTCAAGTAAAATAAGCTGCCACTTATAAGAGATGAGACAGCTGCAAAAGAACTTCCCAACAAGTACTAAAGTTACATGCAACACCAGAACCATAAAACCCCAGTATTAATTCTCCAAAATATGCAATGACTTTAAGCATATCACTGAGAGCTCTGTGATCTATTTACCAAAGGCCAACTAGCAATATCATATATGTTGTCAACAGTATAGTATTGATTTTACACCAAATAGTAGCTTTATCATTAAGAGTTACGCGGATTCTTTTCTGTAAGGGAAAGAAAACTGATACTGCTTCCAAACACATAATACATACCTCAGCAAGCTTCATGTAAAGAATCCTAAGAGTTGCATCACCACCAAGAACTGATGCTGCATCAATTAATACATCGGCAACAGCTGGCAATATCATTGGTCCTGTTAGTTGGTGTAAAATGCTAGAAGACTAATCTTCAAAAGTGTATGTATGTAAGCTCATTCATATGTAAGTCAAAATATATATGATAAGAAGAACAATCTTCAAAAGTGGCCACATACATGCGAACAAAATGTATAATCAATTCATAATTACAATTGGAGAGTACCTTTTGATGCTGTTACGAATAAAAGACTATAAAATGTTATCGGCAATGAATAAAAGATGTAATTAGATGATTTCTATCCTTTTTGCTGCTACAATCGGAAGGGAACTGTAAAAAACTTCGATATATATTCAGAAGTTATTATTACATATGCTGTAGTTCTTATATAGAGCTAGGGTACATAGTTATGGGAGTCTTCCTAATTTAGGAAGACTCCTTATTTGGAAATATCCCTAATATAGCTAGATATTACAGCTAAGGATAATCCCTTAATTAAGGGACTATCTACTATTACGGGATTCTCTACAGGAACAAGTATCTAGCAATAACTGAACAAATGGCAACGTAGAATCAACAATTAGTTGAGCTTAATCAAGGACAACCAAAAAGTACAAATTTCCAAACAGTTCATCATTACCATATCTAGCGTGTTTAAATTCCTTGAGGTCTTCAATAGAGAGATTTTGATGATCTTGGGGATATTGGACTCGAAAACTAACCTGCAGCAACATTCAGAACTTGTTAAGTTTTTTGATGAAACACTTAACGGCAAAGATAATTAACTGTTCACTGAAACTAACGCATACAATATCTTCCATAGTCACAGACATGCCTGAAGAGAAAGATAAAGTATTTCAACCATTTCTTGCAGTGGGAAATTTTATATTATACTAAAATGGACCCAGCATTAAATGGGCTCAATAGCAGTAAGATTAAGATATTAGCTACTGCATGACTTAGAGAGAAAGTGAAACACTATGAACAGTATATCCAGTATACAATACATAAGATAATGATAATGTCACTTCAGAAATTCACGTGTCATCAGGCTTAAAATTAGGGCTCTGGAAAACTTTTCAATTTTATGAACATATTGATCAGATCAAAAGAATGCAATGAACTAGGGAAAATATACAAACAAAAAGAAAAGAAAAGGACGGTAAATGCACTGTCATTTAGTAATCTAGCCTGGTCTTAAGGGCATAAATCCATGCAGCATAGTCTAAAGGTTTCTGTGAAGTTACAAGTGGCATATTTCTGTACTCACAAAATGAACTCACCAAGGATACAAGTGATCCATAGGCTGGCTGGAAAACTTGAAGCCTTCTACTTCTCTCTGCTTCAAGCGATGCTTCAGTGCTAAATGAAGTATAGGAATCCCTGGTAGATTAGGACCACTCTATTCACCCATTTGCCAAAAAATGATCTCTTATATTAACTGAGCTCCAGATGGATTTACCTGTCTGTCAGGATAACTTGAAGACTGTGCCAAAAATTAAAAGTCATGGAAGCAATATCATATTCTGGATGTGAAGTAACTTCTAATAATGCATTCACTATCATTATCGCCTCATCAGAACCTGGAACAACAGAGGAAGAAATGTTTTATACACTAATCACCAATACATCATCATAAAACAGAAATCAAGTAGCTATGAGGAGCATTTTTAAAAATTTGGAAATAAACTTTGAGCAGATTACCGATGGTTTAAATACATACCAGTTGCAATCAGTTCAAAATATGAATCACCCATGTCAGCAAACAAACGAGCAATGGCCTTAAGATCTTCTTCATCCTAAGATAAAAATAAAAGCAATGGCCTTAAGATCTTCTTCATCCTAAGATAAAAATAAAAAGAACAGAAGTATTGTACCAAATCAGCATCGATTGAAAATGAAATCAGACACTATGGTAATGAAGATTGATCTCACTCACATTAAAAAACACAGGTTAAAATAGCTAAGGGCAACGAGGTATGCAGATTCTATATTTCCACTGGCATATGCTGTATGGGTATGATAACAATCCTTAGCAAACATTTCAGGATTAATTCTTTCACATAGTACAATATTCTCTTTGCTATCAAGTTTAAATCTCAACATGCCCTTTGGTACTTGTATTCTGTGCACACATTTATCCCAACAAATATGTGTGTGCTAAGGAGCAACAAAAATTGAGACTCATAAATTAGTTGTTGAACTCACCCAACAACTTAAGCTTTTCACAAATCTACACCTAGAATTTGTTAGCCATTACCAGATTGCTTTAGCACATCCATGCCTGGAAATACAGATGGTTGTTATCAATATTGAAAATAGTTTATTCCCTTCAATGAAATAATAAAAAGAAAACACTGGATCTTTAATGAAATCATAATTGATTTTCTACATCTCATGTCCGTTAGTTATGAGTGCCAATTTATTGAGCTTAAGGTACTTGATAGAAAGTCAAAGTATAAACAAATATGCTTGAAATTTTGTCTTCATGGCAGTAATAATCCCCCAACCCAAGAAAATACAAAAACAAGTAGCAGAAATTTCAATGAAGCATAACATTGCTGGGCAAAACAAAAACTTTATCTTCATCCAGATTCATTATCATCATACATCTGTAAGTACCTTTGAAGGATCTCTAAGCTGCTCCTTAAGACTCATAACATGAGGTACAATTACTTGAATTAAGGGCATTTGTATAGAAATACCACCAGAATTTGCTGCCGTAGTGCAGTGTATCAATTCTGAAATGACTGCAAAAGATCAAGAGGAAATAATAAAAATGGTGAGGTAGAATTAGGACCCAAGCACCCTTGTAAGTTCCCTTAGTATGGAAAAGCTAAAATACCATCTACGGAAATAATAAAGAAGATATAACGGATATTGACCGAGACATTAAACTTGAACAAAATGATTTAAAAAAACTTAGAATAAATAAATATATTCAACCAATGTTGTTTTAATTTTGGGGTGGGGAAGGGAGGTGAAAGTGATGCGGGAAGATAAGCACACAAATTCGACTTCAGGGATCTGCAACTATGCAATTCATGATAAGAAGTATGGCATTAATAGATGTCACAAAATCATATGTTACACTACCAAAGACATACATAACTTGTACTGTTTTTGGTAACTTATAATGCATCAATTGTATTAACAACCATATCACAAGGACAACTTTTAGCATTTGACAACCTTCCTAGGTATAAAATTTTTAACACATCTCTAATTTTTCAGAATATCCCCTGTAGCTTCTTGTCTCTCTGAACTTTTTCTACTAATCAAACTGTCAGTATTACTTCAGCAACATTCAAACTTAATTAGCTACATAGATTTCAAAATATCAAGCTCACACGTAAGTAATTATCTCAGAAGCATAAGGTGGCATGACAGATGGTTCCTGAAATTAAGAAAAGCTGTCACAGTACTAAAAGCACCAATGAGGTTCTTATATTTCATCAGCAGTACCATTTACAGCCGCCTCTGAGAGTAGGTCAGAATTCAAACTTGAAAGAGCTGTAAGAACCAATGGATGAGAAGCAAGAATGGAACCAGGGATCCTGAAACCAATACAATTCAACATAAATACCAGGATATCTGTTAGTGCCAAGTAATATCACATATTGATAGGGAACCGAAGTAGAGATTGTATTATTTACTAAATCGGTAGGTACAGTAGTAGAATACCTCCTGGAAGTGTAACTTCCAGGCCAATACAATAGCTATATTTTTTCCCAATAATCCAGAATGATCCCCTCCCTCCTATACCGAATCCTATATATCCTCTGTACCTTCCTATTCTCAATCTCTCTCCGTAACTAACTCCTAACCACCAGCCTAAGTGGCAATTGTATTTGTTCCCTTCCCCATCATACCCCTATGGATTTGGGTTTGGAAGGCTTAGTGGGCTGTTAACTAATACTAGTTCTAGCAGGCTGATCAGTACTAGCATGCTGATTACTAGGAGGAGTGCTAACACATATTACTGAGCAAAGCCAATCCAATCACTTATTGTAACATCAACCATTTCATAAGAGTTGACGAGAATGGGGAAGGGGGAATGGTCTGATTTGGACAATTGATGAGTTTTTGGAAAGATGAAAGAAAACAAAAAAGGCCATTTCCAATAAGCTAGACATTACTGTATTTTAAAGAAATCAAAACCAATAAATTCGCAAAAAATTAACTAATGACCACTTGGCCCATCATGTCTCAAATAATTCCAATTTTTTGACGAAAAAATTCTGGTTTCATTTACAGGAGATTACGGCAGCATTTATTCTTTCTTTAAAAGTAAATAAGGAGGCTGTGTATGTAATCTGGCATTGTTGGCATTCTCCATCCTCTACTTGCTACATTCAACTTTTTAGAAGAATTTTGTATCATTACTGCCTCAAAGAACTGCTTCAGAACAATCAGGAATCACCAATTACTGTTTGCAACTTAAAATATAAGTATCTTGCACTTCAGGAGAAAAATACTATGTTGTCAACACTTCAATTAAAGGAGCTGCCTACCCATGCCGTAATCGAAGCCAAGAAGCAAAAGCTTCGAGAACCTAAAAGGAAAGAAATTATCAAAGGCCCATGTTAGTTCAGTATATCAAGCAGTAGTATTACAGTATCAAGATCAACAGTCTTCCGAAAAGGAACAATTTCCACCTGTTCCTTAAGTTCATTAATTTTCAAACAAACTGTCAAAACATCAAGAGCAATATTCATCTGAGAAGTGAGCTCCTTTTCAAACTGGCGGCGTCTTTCTGGACGAGCAGCAATCTTGTAGTTGGATACTTCCTGATTTCTCAGCAAAAGAGAAAACAAAAGAAACTTCTAGTTGATAATATGTTTTCTTTCGATATCTACTTGGTGAAACAGATATATCAACTTTGAAAACTCATTATTTTTGGAAAAAAAATTCAAAACTCATTAAGTAACAAGAGCTAAAAACCTCATTAGACAACAAAAAATCAACAAAGAAGACATGGCAAACCAACATAACCCTGAAAGGAGGGTGTACCACTAGCAAAGCTTAACCAAGAAGACATTTCTGTCCCCAGTATAATGTTCAAATATAAAGAAAAACAACATTAGATGCATGTAAGTCAGTTAATAGGTACACTTTTGTTTTATTAAAAATAAATTTTGTGTATGGAGATGAGATTGGGTACTAAATTGGTGATAAGTTGCTAAAATACTTATTATGCTTATTAAAGAATCTGAACTTTTTGAGGACATAATCAATTCACACAATCAAAACCAATGAGAATGAAAGCTAAGAAGAGGATGACTCTAACACTAGAACTAAACTTTTATTAAAGTTCATGAACTGGTAAAACGTAGAGACCCAAAAGACATCAAAGATCATCTTTTACATCCTCAATCCCACCAACTCATGGACATAACAGCGTCACAGAGTTTGATCAAAAAATAAAACAGAAAGTGACTTTGTGAAGGATATCACAAATATTTGCTCTTTTATCCAAAAAGGTCATTAACATTAATAGAGAAGATTGTGGCTTCACTGAACTATGAGGAGGTCTAAAGATGGTCCTTTAAATACATTTCTACTAGATGAGTCAATTTTCTGCAGTAGCATGTTCCTTTCAGCTTTTTATTCACGAGAGTAAGAATTATCAAAGACTCAGATTTCTTTAAAGAGTTCATAAAGAGAAAAAACATATTTTACTTTGACCTAAACATTAGAGAAAAAACATATTTTACTTTGACCTAAACATTAATGTTTCCCATTTTCAATATCTTCTTAACACTACAAATATGTGGCATGTAGCAAACACAAAATCCATATACCTCAGGTAAAACAGTAAGTAGCTCCAAGAATCCTGGTACATACTCTGGATGAGAATTCATCTCATCCCGAAGCCAATTGACAATGCCACCATCGCCCCAATCTTCTGGCGGAACTTGTACAGCCAAGGCAGCCATAGCTATGCTAATCTACAGGTCAAAAATCAAATGCCATATCATCTAGGCAACAAAAGGTCTGGTTTAAAAAAGATATGGTTACAGTCACCACAAGCTATTGAAATGATTGCAGAAATTTTCAAATATACCTGCGTTCTTACTTTGGGTGGCCCCCTATGGAACTTTTTCAATAAGGTCTGCAGTCAAATTCCATAAACAGCATAAGACTGCAAGAAATTACATTATGCAGAAATCATAAAAACTCCTCTAATTCGTGAAGAATCAATTAAGTAAATTATGTAAAAGCAGGTCAAAGGCATGTGGCCAATATATGATTTCATTCACAACCCAAAATAACCCATGTAAAATCCTATGAAGTAGTCCTAAAATCAAGAAAAAAATTTATGTATTGAGTTATCAAGGAAAAAAATTAATTCAATATCCTCGTCTTTTAATCAGCTGACCAAATTTATCCAAGCTGATGTCCATGGAAATGCAATCGCTAATTTACCGATTGAAAATTTAATAGATCTAAATATCTCCAAGATACATTAGCTTCTTTGAAGTTGTATGCATCACTTGATATTACCTCCCTCTTGAGACCCATCCTTAATCAACAAAATTATTGTAGAGGATTAACATGGACACAAAAAAGGCGTGAATGAAAAAGATAGCTGTTCCTTTAAAGGGATAAGCATAGCGCATCACCCAATACAACAATGATTTAGATAACTCAGCAGCAGTTAATATCCAAACATTTTTTTCAATACATTAAGTAAACCAACAACAACAGCCAGCGTTGAGAATGGAATGGTCAGAAATCTCCAATGAAAATGTCTTCCCAGTGAGTTAGATAACAATAACTACTACCAAAGTATTCAGATCAAATGAATGCGCACATGACATCCAAAAATGGCTGCAATTCTACTACCAGAAAGAAACATTCATTCTTTCAGGTAATAGTCCCATAGTGATTCATAAGAGTCAACACTTGGTAAAGAGGTAAAAGTATGCATGCACAACATTAGTAAAAACATTGAGTATATAAAAAAAAAAAAGTCAAGCTTTCTCAATACTTAGAAGAGTACGCAAAATCTTACATTCAAGGAAGTCCGCAATGGTCGAAAGGCTTCAGAAGGTAGCTCTTCAAAATCACGTTGTACCTAAGATTGGATCCAACATGGGAAAAATGTTAAAATCATTGACATATTAAAAAAAATTTAAAAGCAAGGGGAACAAGAAAAAGAAAGAGAGAGAGATAAAAAGAAGAAGAAACCTCAGGCATCCAAAACACTGTAGCATTTGACACTTATCAACATGTTCAAATATGTTGGCATTAAAAATTCAAAATTCTCACAGAATATTTAACAGAACTTTGAATATACCTTGCTTCTAAGTGTTTGAGAACAAAAGATTAGAGTTTCCAAGTTGCTAGAGGCATCATGAAGCAGATTGTCAGCTACCTTAAACACCAGGAAAAAAGATCATATCAACATTAGTAAAATTAAATAAACACGAACAAATATGTATTGACAGCAGGGACCAAAGTAATACAGCTGTCATCAACAAGCATCTCACAGTACAGAAACATTCAACAAATAATACTTGCAAAATCATCAGAAGAAATGGTTAAAGCAATGTCAAACTTTTTAAGAATGAAAAAAAGGAAATACTGCCACAATATCGAGTTGAAGGTGTAGACATATTGCACACTGCAGTTAAAGTTAGGATTAGATTCAGCAAGAGATTATCAGGAAGTTGGTCTACATCAGAAAATAACTTGTAGTATTTGCAACTTTCCTCACAATCTAAATTGAACTTTCCCGCAATTTCAAGTTAAAGAGATGTATCTGTACATTTTTGGCAGTCCCAGGTAGAAGATATCTAACCCCAATAGTCATAAACAACTTCATGTAGCAAAAAAATAAACTAAAACTTGTAGAATTAAACAAAAATCAGATAGCTGCATCAAGTTATAGGGACAATGTCACGTGCAATGGTAATGGACATTCAACATTCAAGTAAAAATTCAACTTTGGAAATACAGAATTGATGTTCAAGGAGGAACATAAGAAGCAGATACACACACGCACGCACGCGCGCGCACGCACGTACACACACGAACGACTACTGCAAGTTCAAACAAAACCCTAACACAATAACTGCCTCGATCAATGTGACTGAACATTAATCACCAATTTCAAAGAAATTCAACCTAGCGCATTCAAATTCTTTACCCAAACTAGAACTGAACGCATATTTATTTAAAAGGAACTAGAGATGAATCAACCAGAGAGTTCAATCACGCAAAACCAAACAAGTGGAACAAAGTAATTACTTAGCTCACCAATCAATAAATCACTAGAAACAGAATCTTACAATACCTGCCAAGCATCAAGTGTCCGTTGAAAACCTTGAAGCCAGCGATCGGCCTCCATTCGTACAGCGTCATCGGGATGATGATAGAGTGCGTTTAGGGCGTCTTTCACCGAATTCTGGAGCTCCATAGCTCCGATTTCAACAAACCGAACCGATCGCGATAAGAGGAGAGAGATGAAAACAAACTCACAAAAAGATTTAACTTTGTCACTTACTATATGTATTTGGCTTAGGCTTTTCTGGAGAGAGTTGAGTTTTCAGATAAATGGGGTTTTTGGCGCCCCCAATTCGTGTTCGAGAGACGACGGGTTTTTGGGATTTTTGATCAGAGATCGGTGAGTGAGATGTTTTGGACCGTCCGATTACGACTGTATTTTCAAAACCTGGTCAGTTTCTGGTCAATGAGATGATGAGACACGTGGCGTGTAATCAGGATTAGGGTGGGTTCGTGGGCTCGTAAGGGCCCGCAAAGAGATAAACTATATGGTCTTGCAATTTGATTCGTGATGTTTTTAAATATAAAAATTAATATTTGATAATTTTATATTTTAACTTTAAATTAGTATTGGATTAATAAAACGATAAGTTCTCAAATGGTAATGAATATAATAACAATTTAAGTTCATATTTAATTCAATAAATTAATAAATATTTATTTTAATTATGAACGCACTCTTTAAATTAATCATTAAATTATTAATATATCAATGAAGTAATATCTTATTTTTAATTATTATGAACTTTAAAGCACTCGCACACATCTAAGTCCCACTTAAACACATGATTAGGACCAAGTGGTCCATTATAAGTTGAGTTTGTTAATTATGTGATGACATAACGACGTCGGTTTATAGTGGATTCGGTTTCTTTAAGAGGTTCATGATAAACCGTTAATTCAGGTACACCCCTGAATCCTCCGAGAAATATCAAATGCTATTAATGGGCAAATGAAGATGACCATCCAAAATTTGAAACTCCAAACTCTTAACATAACCTGTTAGTTTCTGTCCTCTCCCTCGCTCACTCCCCAACACAGAAGAGAGAGAGAGAGATAGAGCTCATGATCTAGGTCCAGTGCATTACCATTGCCAAGATCATGATCTTCTATCTCATCACCCTTTGAGCCCTCTTTTAGTTTTGTTCAAAAAGTTTGCGTCTTTCTGTACCATATTACCTACCTAAATTATAAGCGAAGGAGATTAAGAAGAGCACCCAGATACTCTTGATCCCTTTCTTCTTTCTGATTCTGGGTTTTTTATGGGCAAAAAGTTTTGATGGCAAAGAGGTCATTTAGAAGTTTTGTGGAACAAGAACTGGGAAAGTTCCCACTTTTTGTGATTTATGCACTGCTTGAATGGGTGTTGATATTTGTGCTGTTTGTTGATGGTTTCCTTGCGTTCTTCGCCAATGAATTCGCCAGGTTCTTTGAGTTGAGGATCCCTTGTTTGCTTTGCACGAGGATTGATCATGTTCTGGTTCACAGAGATCCTGACTTCTATTACAATGATTCAATATGTGAGAATCACAAGAAGGATGTTGGACGTCTAGCTTTTTGTTATAATCACAAGAAGCTTTCAGACATAAGAAAATTGTGTGAAGGGTGTCTTCTTTCGTTTGCTACAGAGAGAGAATCTGATACCGAGACTTACAAGTCTCTCATTGGGATTCTGCACAAGGACATTGAGTTACTTGTGGAAGATGATCAAGAAATTCAACTGACATTGCCTACTGGAAAGAAAAATGAAAAGGTGGAGAGTAGCCTTCATGGATGCGTATGTTGTGGGAAACCACTGAAGGTGAAGTCGCACATGAGGGGAAAAAATTCAGTCGGGGTTTCACACGCTCCAGCTCCTTCTCCAAGGGCACCATTTGGGAGTTACAGAAACGAGGACCATCGCAGTATGGACTTGTCTCACATAAGATGCAGAGAACTAAAATTCCCGGAACATGAAGAGGTCCATGAGGATCAAGAGGATGGCCCAAGTACAGCACATGCTGGTAAGCAATGTGAGTTTCAAGAAATGAATTTCTTTTTAACTGAATCAGAATTATAGTTCTCTTGCTATTCTTTTTTACCATTCTTTAATTGGGAAGGACGAATCTTCTGCATGTTAGTATTTATGCATATATATATGTAAAAAATCATTGAAGCATTGGCAAAATCTTGCATTACAGCTAGAGAAGATGTGAAAGCTGCAAGTGTGCCATTGCTGACAGAAGGTGAAGACATGACTGGAGAAAGGACGCCTATATTTGCCAGAGGAAACAGGTTTTTTGGAATACCACTAACAGATTCGGCCAATGCCAGTCCTAGGTGGGCTCACAGGATTATAAGGAAATCACCACTTGAGAAAACAGAAGTTGCTTCTGAATCTGCTGATGGAAGCATGCCAAATGACGTCGATAGTGACTCCATTTTGCTTCATTTAAAGGGACAGGTCCGCCTGGATCGAAAGTCATTGATGGATTTGTACATGGAACTAGATGAAGAAAGAAGCGCTTCTGCTATCGCAGCGAACAATGCTATGGCCATGATCACCAGGCTGCAAGCTGAGAAGGCAGCTGTTCAGATGGAAGCATTGCAGTATCAAAGAATGATGGAGGAGCAAGCAGAATATGACCAGGAAGCTCTGCAAGCAACCCACGATTTGCTTAAGAAAAGAGAAGAAGAAATAAAGGTCTTAGAGGCTGAACTTGAGGCTTATAGATGTAAATTTGGTGAATTAAGTGAGGATGAGAGAGATGAAGACTATCAAGAATTCAAATCACAATCTTACTTATCCTACACCGAGATATCGAATTGCATTAGCCCAACATATAGTTCCACTGAAGGGCAGAATAATGTGGAAAACGTACCTAATGATGATCAATCTTCATCTTTGCACGAACAGAAAGGTGAGGAGATGGAATCCAAGTCACATCACATTCTTCAGGCAGCCAAATCCCGTCAGCTTGGCCGGTTAAAAAACCTGGATAAGAGAAATCAACTTCCAACGGATGATGGAGCTCCTTCATCACAGTCTAGCTCTGAAATTTTTTATCACATGGAGGAAGAAAGTGGTAAACATAAATAAATATGCATACAAAGGCATCTGCAGATCTTCCTCACTTTTAATCTTCATAGATCGTTTGACTTCAAATATAGCAGACAAGATGGCGATACAAGTTTACGGAACGAGTTGTCGAATCTTCATTTCCGAGTGAAAGCACTTGAAGCTGATGTTGAATCCTCAAAACATAGTAATAGTACACTTCAGAATGGCAATGAAAGAGAGAAAGTTTTGACAGAGATCTCTGATATTCTTCAGAATCTTCATCGTATTATCATAACGCCCAATGATGGTGCTTGATTTTCATCACATATTTGTCCCTAGTAATTTCTTCGTAACTTTACGTCTTTACATGGTTGATGAGAACCCTTTTTTGTCAAGCTATTTGTTGAATAATTTAGTAAAGATATGCAATGTTCTAATTTCCATGAAGTCGTTTCACCTGTGCAAGTACTGGAGCATACTTTTGCTCCACCAGAACAAGTTTTAAACGCTACCCAACAACTTTTTTTTTTGTGTTAAATGGTTGCTGAATAGTAATTATGTTGTTTCTAGACAAAACCTTGACAGGCCCTTTTCATGCCTCTCGAAGAGTTCATTTCTTAATGGAGCTAGACAATGTTAACAGAAGGGTTATGGTGTGAAATGTACGGAACTTCCATTATTACAGGTCATTTGTAAGTGCAGGTATAGGGACACCCTGGTTGTGGAGGAAGACATTAAGAGGTGAATGGGCGCAAGTAGGTTCTATATGTCTTTGTTATGAACTTGGGATCGAGTTATGGGTCTATGATTCACTATAGGATCAAAAGACGGAGATCCTTGCTTGTCAGAATGTCTACCCTTTCGACCTATGTTGAATTGAATTAAGGGCTCATTACAGAGAACCCTACGATCTTTTAACTTTAGGACTTCACAACCTCAAATATCAAAAATCTGCTCCCTTACCACTTGCATGATATCGGGAATGACAAAGCTCCCGGGGCTGATGGTTATACCTCAGCCTTTTTTAAACATCAGTGGGAGAAGGTAGGTGGAGAGGTCCTTGCAGCAGTGCACGAATTTTTTGGGACAGGCCTTCTTCTCAAACAACTTAATCACACCATCATCACCCTTATACCCAAAACTAGACAGCCTCCTAAAGTCTCTGATTTTCGACCTATTGCCTGTTTGAATGTGACATATAAAATTATCTCCAAGATTTTGGCAGAGCGTATGCTGAAGTTAGTGGATGCTATTATTGACCCTGCACAATCTGCCTTCATCCCGGGCTGCTTTCTGCAGGACAATATTTTCTTGGCACAAGAATTGGCGAGGGGCTACAGCCGTAAACGTATTTCGCCAAGATGTATGCTAAAAATTGACCTCACAAAGGCTTATGATATGGTCTCATGGGAGTTCTTGGCTGATCTGTTGTCTGGTTTGGGCTTCCCGGAGCGTTTTGTAGCTTGGATTTCTGCTTGTGTTACCACCACCTCCTTTTCACTCTCCATTAACGACAACCTCCATGGCATGTTCAAGGGTCGCCGTGGCTTGCGACAAGGCGACCCTATGTCGCCTATTCTATTCTTATTCTGCTTGGAGTACTTGTCAAGAATACTTTGACTCACAACCGTGGATTCAGACTTTAACTTCCACCCTAAATGTCAATCACTCGGGATCACTCATTTGGCCTTCGCAGATGACCTCATGCTCTTCTCTCGGGGTGACCTACCTTCAGTTCGGATCTTGCTCAGCGGTCTGCAAACTCTAAACCGTGTGGCTGGTTTGAGAGTGAATCCCCTTAAATCCAACATCTTCCTTGGTGGTGTGTGGGGCCCCGACCGTGAAGCTATTCTCCTTATGACGGACTTTCGCTTAGGCGAATTCCCGGTTAAATATTTGGGAGTACCCCTTGCCCCATTGAAGGTTTCCATAGCACAATTTTCTGATCTCCTTGAATCGGTAGAAACATTTTTTTCTGCTTGGCAAGGTAAAACTCTCTCCTATGCGGGTCGGGTGGAACTCATTAATTCGGTTATCCAGGGTGTGCTTGGCTTTTGGCTCCAAGCCTTCCCTGTGCCAGCTGTGATTTTGGAAAAAATAGCCTCACTTTGCCGCCTATTCCTATGGGGGAGTAAGACTAGTAGGGTTGCCTGGGATACAGTTTGTATGCCCAAATCGGAGGGTGGACTCGGTCTGCAAAATTGCAAAATTTGGAATTCGGCGTTACTGGCCAAGCAGGTGTGGAATATTCATGCAGAAGCTAATTCGTTGTGGGTAAAATGGGTCCATGTGGTCTTCCTCCGAGGGGTGTCCATATGGGATTGGTCCCCACACCCAAGGGACTCGCCGCTTATGAAAAAGATAGGTTCCATTCGGGACTCTTTGCTGGTAAAATTGGGGGGGCGCATGGCTGTTGTGAGAGAACTGCGCAAGTTATGCATTAATGACCGCCTGTCCTCCCAACACGTTTATGACCTATTGCGAATTCAAAATGCACGTAAACCTTGGATGTCACTTATCTAGCAACGTTATATTCCCCCCAAGTTCGCCTTTGTGACTTGGCTAGGTCTGCGGAATCGTCTCCCCACCAAAGACAACCTCCCCTTTCTTGAATTGGATCCAACTTGCATACTGTGTAAAAGAGAGGTGGAATCCGTGGCTCATCTTTTTTTCCAATGTTCCTTTACTAACCTGGTTTGGCAGGACATTCGTCATTGGCTGCGAATTACCAGACTAATGAGTTCCCTTCCACGTGCTGTAAAATGGATAAAACTTGAAGCTAAGGGAGCACTCATGCGCAGTAAATCCATCCGCATTGCGTTCCTCTACACTGTGTACACCATCTGGAAATCCCGTAATGCTATGCAATTTGATGGTGCTGCCATCCTTTGGTCTGATGTGGTGTCCAAAATTAAAATGACCACTTACAAAATATTATTTCGTTTGTACCCTGCAAAACTTATTACCCTTCACCTGTAAGTTTGCTTGCCAGGTTGTGTGTGCTCTAGAGTTCCTGATCATTGTGGCTTGTTGCCTGGCCTCTAATGGTGCTGTGAAGCTCTCTTCGATTTTGTCCCTTGTACAGGCTTCCCCTTGTGGATTTGGGGCGATGATGTGCTAGTCCTAGACTGGCTGGATGTCTATTGGTTGCATGGCCCATGCAACTTTGCCTAGTGCGCTTTTGTGAGGTGGTTAATCCAGGTGTGTGCTGAGTGTAAGGTCGTCCAGATATGCTGCCCCGCCTCGGCACTCTGCCACCTTTAGTAGATCCCGCTCTTGTTGTTCCTTTTTTGGGCTCGTCCAAGTATTACTTGTAACTTGATCTCATATTCTTTTGTCCCTAGTGCTGGATCGGTTGTATATGACCAAAATGAGTGGGCCGAACCTCATGATGGGTATATGGGGAATTATTGGGTTTAGTAGGACCATACTTGTGCTGATGGGGGTATGCCCCTATATCTCATGTACATAACCCATTTTTTGATAAATACTATTTACCATTTATCAAAAAAAAAAGAAAAGCTATCAGTAAGAAAGAGCTATCAGTATCAGTGTGGTCATCGAGAGTGTCTCTCTCTAGGTTTCTCTCTCCTAGGTTCGGTCACTTCCCGGCTCTTCTCTGCTCCTTCTGCTCAGTGTGCCTTGCTTCCTCTTGTTCTTATTATTGGTGCTTTGGCTCTTGGCGCGGTGACTTCCGCTTGAGTTTGGTGTTGGTCGCCGCTTTGGTTTGAATTTTTGTGTGCTGTTCATTTCCCGCCCTCTGTTCCTTTCACCATCGTTGTTTGACTCTCCAGCCTAGATCTGGTTGTGGCACCATCGACGACGCACGGGGGCTGCCTTTCCCCAGTCATGGGAAAATCCTGTGTTCGGTGTCTAGATATTACTGCTGAGTACTTGAGCTACCAGATTGGAACCACACCAAGGTCCCTTCCGCCGCGGCCATTCTCGTCCGGTAGATCCCAAAGGAATGTGCCTGGGTCCCAGCCTCGGACTCCTCCCCCTAGTGGTCCTTCTGACTTAGCTTCGGCGGCACCATCTTCCACGACCCAGGGACGCCCCTCTCGGCACATTGTTCCGCTATTTATCTCCCCCCTGTCGGAGCTCGACCCCTCTGCTTCGCGGTCCACTTCCGGTACGGCCTCATCCGATTCTCCTGGTCTTGAACAGAGCTCTGCAGACACCGAGGAGTTGGAGTCCACAGGTGAGGGGGGCGTCCATAAATCATTGCCTCTGCCCTCCGAATATCGGGCCGAGAAGGTGCTTGAGGGACCTCCCCAGGAGCCAGTGACGGAGATTTCCAAGGGCAAAAAGCCCTCATCTTATACAGGGCTATTTAAGCATAATCGTGAGCTCTCTCAAGGGATGCGTTTAGCCTTCCAAGCTGTGGATGACGAGGTGGTTATGGAGGCGGCGGATGGCGTAGATCTAAAGCATCACTGGGGTTTTTGTCTGGTTGGATGTTTCACGGGTAAATTCCCTGGCCTTAAGGCTGTTCAGGAGCAAATGGATAAGTGGCAAGTCCCCTGTCGTTACACCCCTCATAACTGAGGATGGATGATCTTCCATTTTTTGACTAAGGAGGCCCGAATGCAAGTTCTAGCTGGTGGCCCTTATGTGCTTTATGGGAAAACTCTGATCCTCAAACCCCTCTCCCCTGGCTTTACTTTCGACTACACTGATTTTATGTAGGTACCGATGTGGGTTCAGCTCCCCAATGTCCCTCTAGATTACTGGCATGAACGGGGCTTCTCCAAGTTGGGTTCCCGGATTGGTAAACCCCTGTGTACTGATCAAATTACCCGGCAGCAGCTTCGGTTAGGATATTCTCGTTTATTGGTTGAAGTTGATGTGGAAAAGGGGCCCATTACGAGCTTCTCTGTGTTGCTCCCGTCAGGTTCCAGGTACACTCAACATGTGATTTATGAGGCGTATCCGAATTATTGCTGTTATTGTCGTAAATTTGGCCACAGTCCGTTTCACTGTCAACGGAAGCAGCCAACCGACCAGGTACCTGAATCCGCACTTGAATTGCCCCCTCCTCCTGTATCTACTGCCGCTACTATTCCTTAGTGTTCCCCTGAGCAAAAGGAGGATAGGGAGGTTGCCAGACCTCCTTCCCCTGGCCAGGTGCTTCCGGAAACTTTGGATCCTGCCCTCCATGAACACCGCGTGGCCTCTATGGATTCTAAGGAGCCTTCTGCTGCCCTGCCCCCTAGCATTCTTCCCCTTCCGGGCCTGCCACACATGCTTATACGAGGCCGCCTACTATCCACCCTCTAGTCTCCGATGCTTCAGCCCGACCCTCAGTCCCAGGGGATCCGGGTCGAGTAGGACAGGGTATGACTACTGGGTTTAAACTAAATAAGGGGAAGGAGCCTGCTACTACTGGCCCCCAATGGGGTCTGGGAACTCAAGGTCTACCAGGTACTGGGCGCAATGTCTCGAGGAAAGGAGGCCCTTCACGTAAAGGGGATGGAGGTTCAACCTCCATACCACAATCATGAAGTTCCTCAGTTGGAATGTCCGAGGGTTAAATAAACCCTCCCGACAAAAGAGTGTTGCTACCTTGAGGCAGCAACATGATTGTAGCTTGTTGTGTTTGCTGGAAACTAAGCTTACTGTGGATGGACTTCGATGGTTTGTTCAGTCTAAACTCCTGGGTTGGAACTTTTGGCATAATTTTGATGATATGGAGGGCGGCCGCATGGTCCTGTTGTGGGATCCGTCCCAACTCCAATGCTCCTTACTAGCAAAAGGCTCCCAGTATATCCAATGCCAGGTGATGTGCTGTGTTACTAAATTGCAGTTTATGGTGACTGGTGTATATGGCCTGTATACTGTGTGTGAACGCAGGGAACTCTGGTCGGCCTTAACTCCCCTTGCTCCCCCCAGCTCCACCCCGTGGATGGTCCTGGGTGATTTTAACTGTGTCTGCGTTGCTTCGGAATGGAAAGGGTGCTTACCTCCGGTTGCTTACTACTTGAAAGACTTATTGGATTTTTGCTTGCTGCATGGGTTTGAGGATGCCCCATCGAGTGGGGAGTTTTTCACCTGGCAGAAAAATAGGCGGTGGGCTCGCTTGGATCGGGTTCTTCTCAACCAGGAATGGGCTGTTAAGGATATCCCTTGCTTATCTCTCACCCTCCCTATGCTTGCGGAATCAGACCATTGCCCTCTTCTTGTTGATTTCCATCGTGCGGTGACTCCTAGTTCTAAGCCCTTCAAATTCTTTAATATGTGGTCACACCACCCAGACTTCCCTACTGTGGTGGAATCGATCTGGAACCAGTGGAGGGACGGGTGTGCCCAACTTACGCTATGCTCCAGGCTTACTGATCTGAAACAACCCCTGCGTCGTCTCAATCGTGAGGCGTTTAGTCGCATCTCATCCCGTGTTCAGGAAGCGCAGCAGGAGTTCCAATGTCGGTATCAGTCGTTCCTCGCCTGTCCAGAGGATGATGTTTTGAGGTGCAGGGTCAACTCTCTTCGGAAGCATGTGGTTTTCCTTCAGGATGCTGAACACTCCTTTTATCGACAGCGGGCGAACTGTACACATCTTCAGGAGGCTGATAAGAGCACAAAGTACTTTCACGCTTTGGCTCGGAAGCGTAGCCGGTCTAAGATGATCACACATCTCACACGGGCTGATGGGTCGGAGACAACCTCCCTCCCTGAAGTCTCGACCCTGCTTGTTAATTACTTCACTTCTTTATTGGGTGCTTCTCCCCCGTGCTCTGGGGTGGATCCTGCGGTTCTCTCTAATGGTCCGGTTCTGGGTCCGGACGCTCATATTCGCCTGCTCGCACCCTTTTCAGATGAGGACATTCGGATGGCCATGTTCAGCATTGGCAATGACAAATCACCGGGGCCGGATGGGTTTTCCTCGGATTTCTTTAAAAAACAATGGCCCTGTGTCGGGCCTAGTGTGTGTGAAGCCGTCC
>JANVCQ010000007.1:25458707-25469897 GCA_025531925.1 Erythroxylum plowmanianum | reverse complement strand
TAAATGGAATACTATTATTATGGGAATCTTCAAAGGTAAAAGGTCAACCTTCCTCCTCTTACAACTTAGGAAACTACTAGAAAACAATAAGATTAAAGGAGATATGGTTGATAAAAGAAAACTTATTCTTGTCTAATTTGTCCAGAAGCGATTATGCTCAAAATCATAATCTACGAGAATCCTATTGAAATTTCGGTAGCATTTCCCCTATAAAATGAACATCCCCCTTATAAAATAAGGGTCCCCTTGCAATAAAAACACACTTCCATATCAATCAGTAATCACAACGCAAATTGGGTCTCCATACTACATATCTATTGTCAATGTAATATAAATTTTAATAATTTCCTTCAACATTATCCCTTTCGTAAAAATTATAAACCACATATAATACCATATCCCCAAAACATGACATTACCTTCAATTTTTAAGTTTGAAAATTCTACAGATTAACACAATGCTTAACATCATCATTATGATCACTTAGTTTGTTAAAGTTACCATATACTTTCTATTAACACAAAATGGTGTTAAAATCCTCGACAATGATCTAAAGAAGGGAGGTGCTTCGTTTATTGATTAATAGATATGACCATATTTGCTTTATGATAAAGCAAATTATTTGCTTTTTGATAATAGAAGAAGAAATCAAATATTCCAGATACAATCTAATCAAGAAAGAAAATAAATTATTTATAATTTTCCAAAAATTAAGGTTACTTTAATTTCACAATATGATTACTATCTAAATGTAATAAAATATATACAATAAATCAAAACTTTATTACAAAGTTTAATTTCCTTTTCTATAACTCCTTTCGACTATGTAAATGATGTAAAATATCATCATACTGCATAAACATCCGACTTTTATTAATATTCACATAAATAAGTTTAGAGAACTCAACAAATATTGTAGAGAGGAAAAGTGAATAGTATTAACTTTTGTAAAGCCTACAACTATTTCATAATTCCATTCATCAATACCTTCAATGCATAAATTTTTCAACCCTATATAAGCACAAATCAATTCAATCTTCCCATTATTTACATCAAATACCCTAACACAACAATAATATTGCTATTTTGATATCTAAAATTAACTAAGAGATGATACCTAAGTTTCCATATTCATTTTTATGATATCAATTAATTATGCAAATTCCATAAAATTTGAAGAAATTAGAAAAGTATAGAACACCATCAAAAAAGACAATTACCAATTACATATGTTTATTATTAATAGTTCCTACAACACCTCTAAAACAAGACAATTGAAAGTATATAGCCATTTTCTTAGATCATAATTTACAAGTTGACTTATAACAATGATGACAACTTCTATAGTAATATTTGCTATTATTTGGTATCTAATGTTTAACTCTTTAGTCTCTTTCAACAATAAATCAATGTCAACCTTCATGTTCTTTACTTTTCTTTTAAATGTCCTTAGTTTTCCTTAAAATAACAATTTTTAAATTGTATTATGCTTAAGTTAATATTTTACTTACCTTTGTTTCACCCTCATTTTATACAACATGTATTTACTATTGAATTTATAAATTATGTTAATAGTCCTTTGAAGAAACTTCTCCTAATACCTTATAAAGCAATTATATTTCATAACTTATAAAAAATGAACTTATACCAATTAATGACATAAACAACTTTAACTCTGATCTAAATTTTCAATAAATAACTACTTGATTAAGTAGATAATTTAGGATAACCCAAAATCTCTTGCTTAGGTTATGATCACTTTATGGAATCCTCACTTAAGTATTTAACCTATACTAATAATTGAAACTATATGCAATTTTGGTGGATACATGGCCAAATGAAAAGGTAGAGTCCATATATAAATTTTTTCAACTCATAACATAAATATAAACATAATAGAAATATGAACATCTTTTGACTAAGAAAATAAGGGCATATTTCTAATAGCTTAATATGTAGCTATGTATAAATAAACAATTTAATATTGACATGAAAAAATTTTATAAAAGAGATAGGCAACAGAAAAAATAGCAAATATTATTTAGCTATGTTTGATTTTATCATGATTGTACATTATTTGCTATGTTTTGATAATTTTATAAGTATGCATTTTTAACTACAAATGGGTGAATATGTAGCCAAAATTGTTTGCAACATTTTACTTAGTATGTAATAATAAGCATTTGGCATCATTTTTATAAAACATCTAATGATATTTTTCTTCTTCTTTTTAAAAAATTAAGATAAAATTGTTATTATCTTCTATTTTGGTTTTTGGTTGTTATTATTATTGTTATTGTTATTTAGATAAGCCATATTTTAATTCTCATCATGCATTTTGTTCAATAAACTTATTAAGTTGAGGGCCAATAAATTTAAGTTAGTACAAAGTTAAAAATAATTCAAAGATGCATCAAATATATGATAATCCATCCAATGGAAAATATAGCATATATTGTTGATACTTTATCTAATCCTTATAGTTTGTAAACAAACAATTAAAATACCACAAAACAAGTTCATCACATATAAGCATTCCATCGAACACCTTGAGTGTAAATAATTTTCAACCCTATCTAAACACAAATTAATTAAATCATCCCATTATTTACGTGAAAAACCTTAACACAAGAACAATCAAAGCCAAATAAACAAACCAATGCAATTAAATTAGTCCAAAAAAATAAAACAACGTCTTCAACCCATGGCTTACCTTCGGAAGATGCAGAGGAGATGACGACAGACCCTCACCGCCGGAGAAGATGAGAAGGAAGGCCGGCCGGAGACGCTGCACATGGTTGGACGACGGACGACAATGGACGTCATACAAGGAAGCTGGAGGAGAGTACCAAACGTTGGAGGACGAAGGAAGACGAGGGTAGTTGCGCGCTCGAGGAGAGCCAGGGGAGGAAAGATTTGCGTTTTTAACTTAACCAAAATGACGTCGTTTTGGTTGAATTAAAACGAAATCGTTTTAATTATGTCAAACAATGTTCTTACTCACCAAAACGACGACATTTTGGTTAAGCCGCAACGACGTCGTTTCAAATGAAAGGTAAAGAACTTCACGAAAACAACGTCGTTTATGTTAGGTTAATAAACGTTCTTAACGACAAGAATACCGACGGAATCATTCCATCGCCAAACATTTCCTTATCTACAACAACTTTACCGATCGAATAAGAAATTCCGTAGCACTTTACCGACGGAAATACATGCATCGGTATAATTCCGTCGCTATTCTTTGCCGCGAATTTTTCACTCCAAATATTGCAACAGACATCTATTCCATCGCTATTTTATACAAATATAGCGACAGAATTGTTATTTCCATTGCTATTTTCAAACGATTACCATTCCATCGGTAATTGTCCATCACTATTGGGCGATTTTCTTGTAGTGATAACCAAATAAGAATATAAGGAAAACTAATTTAGGAAATTGACTTGTCTTCCCATGCATAAACCTTTTGTAAACCAAGATTGATTTCTGCGAATTGGGAGTTGTATCTTCACCCTCTGTAACGTTGCCCATAACAGTCTTTATAGAATTAGTGCATACACTTTGAGTAATGCAAATGCTTGCTGTAATCTGAACATCGTTGGAAGTTGGTTTCAGTCAGATTTTCTATCATTGACTGAATTTTTGCGACTCCCTCTGCAGAACCTGAAACTTGTAACACCCGATGAATCTTTATGTCCTACAATATCTTAAACATTCAGTTGAACCATCATCTGGGCATGTATCTGTTAATGAAGCGCCACTTTCCTTTGCAATCAACTGGACATATTTGCTCTTTTCCCTCCATTGACCTTCTACTTAGATGTTCCTACCCCCACTTGACAGGTTTTAATAGTTACAGCAATAGTTTTTAGTGCTTCTACATTTTCACCACTTGCATCTTTCTATAATTTGCATTACCATAGGTTTCAAAGCTGGATGAGTGCTTCGAACTGTATTCATAAGCATCAATGGCGTATCAACTTAAGACTCAAGATTGATGTTTGTGTAGCGCTAGGAAGAGTTAAAGCCATGTCATTTTGTTATGAAAAAGTAGAGGAAGTAGGAATGCGAGAAGCATCGGAAGAATTAAATAAAAATGATGTTATATTTCACTAAAATCACCTTAACTATACTTACCATTTCTCCCATATGAACAATCTCTTGAACACTTACCCTATATCTAGAAGGGGAAGGATCAGTTTTGCAACCTATCTATGACAAGTTAGAAACGAAAAACGTGTTTCTTTTTCTTTTCACTCAGTTTCTCTGATCTTTCCCTTTATTTTTGGGATTCTTCTTCCTCCTTACTTCACGATTCACTTGAAACTCTGTTTACTTAAAATTCTTATAACAACTTAGTATCAGAGTAATCGAATCTCCGCTCAACTACTATGACCGAGAGTATGAGAGGTACAGAGCAATGAAGGATTAAAGAAAATGTAAAATCGATGTTCCACTAGCTTATGCGTAAGTTCAGGAGGAACAATGAACTAACTTCAGCTGGGAGAGAAAATATAGGTAGTATTGCTAAACATTCAGCTAAGAATGAGGATTACACTGTACGAGATTTAATAAGAATGAATTCCTGATACCTGAGGGAGCGGGAGTTAGAGGATGACTCCATAGGTGTGAATAATTTTTCACACTAGACCATATTCCTGACAACCTTAGAGTTGGGATTACAGCCATACATTTGGAAGGCCAAGTTCAAGAAAAGTAGAAATCAATAGGAACAGATGTAGCGGGAGGAGTTTGTAGCTACTCTCAACCAAAGGTTTGATGAAGAAATAGTTGGTGATATGAAAGATAGGGAGGTAGCTCTTTTGGTTGCAAGATTCCATCATCAAAAGCCACAACATCGAATGGAACAACAACAAAATTGAAAGAGGTCAGATAGAAAATTCAAGACGAATCAATAAGTGTTTTTAATTTCCAACGTTATAACCAACACTTGGTATAAAAGAAAGCACTTAGTATAAAAGAAAGTTCACACAAACTTTCTTTATTATATTCATATTATAGAAAAAAAATTAGAAAGGCTACATATAAGCTTCAATTGATGGTATAATCCTTAATTCATCCCATATTTTAAGTCTCACAACTCATAAAAGTATGTTTATGAACTTGAACCTTTATTTATGGAATTGTCAACATTACTCAAAATTGTAGATCGAGCTCCAATGATTACACTAGAACCGAGAATGATTAGATGTTATAATAAATCAATCACACAAATATCAGTACAATGGTCAGACGGCTCAGCAGATGGAGCAGCTTAAGAAACACTATTTGTGTTAGAAATTCAAGATTGAAGTAATCTCACATCAGAAAGAGACATTAGGATTAAATGAATTATATACAAAGACAAAACTTATAACTTATTGTCTTAAAATTTTGGGTTAAGATATGATGTCCTGATTATATATGGGCTTACTTGGATTCGATTCAATTTTTCCTTAGGCCCTCTCAAAACTCTTTAATGGTATCAGAGCTAAATTGATAAAGTCTAAAGAATAAATGAGTGATTTATGATTTGACTCAAATGGCCACTTTTAAGGGGGAGATGTCTGGTTGTGGAAAAAGATTTTGAAGAGGAAGACAATGTTATGAGGAGAAAAAAGAAGAAGAAGGAATACAGGAAACAAAGAAGAATTAAATAAAAACGAGATTGTTATATTTCACCAAAATTACCTTAATTATACGCACTAGTTCACTTATGTGGCTGGCTAACAAACTTTTGAACACGTTTCATGTATGATGTATCTAAAAAAGAAAGGATGTGTTTAATTTGTAGCTGTTGCATCGAAGTTATCTGTAGCAAATTAGAAATGAAAAACGTCTCTTTTATTTCATTTTTCTCTTAGTATACTTCTGAAATTCTTCTTCTTCCCGACCTCAATTCACTTAAAATTCTTCTTTTACTCATTTTTTGGCAACACATGAGCAACTGAAGCTAATGGGGTTTAGTGCAAGTCGGTATTAATTCAGAGAGCGGGGGGAAATGTGTGTTGAAGCTTCTAATAAGCTAAGATTTGCAGCGTCCATCTAGGATAATCATAAAGAATGCAGAGAAGGGTATGGGGAAGAGCATTCATGTCTGATAAAGCAAGGCTTTCCAAGTGGGCTATATTGCCTTTCCAAGAAACTGGGTAGCTTGAAACATCGTTGTATCTATGGCCAGAATTCTGTCACGCAAGCCTTTGTAATCTTGATAATAAACGTTCAAGTTTCATTAGCAATCAGAAGTAGATAATGAACAACATTCTTCCATTAAGGTTGCTCTTTCCAATTCCAAGCTTTTCTTTTGGAAATTTCTGCAGTCCTTTGTTGACTATAAGTCGTAACATGATACGGTATGAACCTATAACCTTGCAAGCTTCATGTCTTTAATAGCAGGATGGACCTATTAACACAATTTGTTTTCATCCTACAAACTGTATCACCTTAAAGTTTTTGATTTTCTAACACCATCAGCAGAAGAACTAGAGATTACGGAATACACAAGTTCTTGAACTTAAACTCGAAATATGAAGTTACAACAGCATCTCAACGACAAACTAGTGTAGCTTCTGAGGTGATTTGCACGACTATGGACAAACAATGTTGTTGCTGTGGAAACTATCCAAGTTGGTTCTTTTAAAAAACGTAGAGAAAATGTACCAATGCAAGAAGTTCAAATTACTAGTAATATGATTCCTGTTCGAACCAAAAAGGATGAGAACTCTGTAAGAGTTCAAGGGTCTGATGGTTAAACCAATAAAGGGAGAGAGGTCCTACGTAGTGTACCAGAGGCGAATTTATTAGAACAACTAAATGGGGGAGTATAGAGTAGATATACCCACTTTACGCACCAGAAGCCTTTTAAGTGGAATACTCAACTACGAATTATTTGATGTACATCCAGAAAACAGCGATGGAGAATTTCAGCAATATGATTGAACTAGAACAATACTCTTCTTTAGCCATGATGTAACAGCAATGAGCAACAGAAAGCACAAGGCTTGTAGTCAAGGACGATTCTACAGATAGAAAACAGGCAAATCCTCCGTCCTTCAGAAGCAATCACAAAACTTTATAAAACTTAATGAATAGGAAATGCAATTTTGCCATCTAATCTATTGCTGTTCTGCTGTTCAGAAGGTTGCTAACGTACCCCAGTTAATGGTGTTCTTCTGCGCCCTGTTTTTTTTCCACATGCAACCTATGGCGAAGCTTGTTTATCTATTTACATCAACACAGGCAGCATTCAAAGTAATTCTTACCTTCCATGATAGGAGCGTTAGTTTCATACGAGTTCAGATACCGCAGTGCGGCAGAAAGTTTTTGCAGAAACAGAAATGTAAAAGAGATCATAATAGCAGCCTAGATCAATTTGAAAAATTGAAGGGCAAAAGTTAAATATTCATTTAAAAAATCCATCCCATACACTCAGAAACTTAAACCTGTGTGGTCAAGAATTTGCTGTGATTGCTACTTCTTTATCTTTCAAAGATACAGACACAAGTACGCCTAAATAGTAAACCTTTCACATCAATGCAGAAACAGCTGGATGAATTTTCAATCAAACAAAAAGAATGATAACAACAAATGTTTCCCGTTGTTCCCTTTCCAGGCGAGCACCAAAATTCTTCTGTTGCATAATTGCATCTACAAGACCACTAAACGCAAACAGAAAAATTTTCAGCTGAAAGGAAGCTACAAAAATTACAAAAAATAGTCAGGAGTTCTGCGTGTGGCATCAGGCTCTATCTGACGAGGTGCTGGGTCAAATTGAATGAAGTTCTGCTCCATATTCTCCCCAACCTCAAGTATTGCAGCCATATTCCCACATCGATAGCAGTAATTTGGTGCACTGAACACTGTGACAACATTCTTCTCCTGTAAAGATTAGTCGGATATTAGAAATAGCACTGGAACTTCCCTTCCAAGACTAAAATTTTCTTCACTTGAACCCACAAACCTGGGACCAATTGTATCCTTCCATGACAAGCTGGTGAGCTCTAGAAACAAGAGTAAGCCCGTTTGTGTGGTTGAACTGTGAAGAGATATCCTGTCCGAAGGTGTATCCAGCTCCACGAGGAGAAATTCCCCACCCACATCGGTCATCCGGATCAGACCACAGGAGATCACACATTGGACCTTCATGAGGAACCTAATAACCACAGAATAACAAATAGCTGCCACTTACAAAGACACAAATATAGATTGCCTTTTTATTTCTTAAAACACCCAGTAAGTCATCTACATCACAATGTCAACTACGTCAGCTATTCAACCAACTCATTCAAAGAAATATAGAAAATAAGAAACAATATCAAAATGCTTGCCCAAATATACTAGCATTTATGGTGTAAAATGTTCTTCAGCATACTCGTATTCATTCAAAGGTAACATCAAACTAAAAGATTCTCATAGATACAAAATAATTTATTTGGAAACAGTAAAACATTGGCTCAAGCAACTTGCTTACAAATGGAACTGCAATACAACATGATAAATGCAGGCATACCTCCTGTATACGATCCAGGGCACGAATATTATCTAATGTGTCTAAAGATGGAGAGAGACCACCATGCAAGCAGAAGATCTGTAATGAAATAATTAAAGGTGATAAGATGAGACCTTGTAGATCATTGAAAGTAATATCATGTAGGTAATCATGCTAAGGCAGTGCTAAAGAATTAAAACCTGACTCTCGATCAAAGCTGTGAGAGGTAAATAATCAAAGAGGTCGGTGAAATATTTCCATATGTTTGCATTTCCATATTTCCTCAAACACTCATCATAAAATCCATACCTGAAAAGAAATTAAGCCGTTGAAAATAGCAACAATAATGAAATATGACCAGATACCACAAAAACAAAGTACAAGAACATAAGATTGTATCTTATGTCCCATTTTTCCTATCTAATATATTCCTTCAAGGATCCAGAGTTGGAATCAATGCATCCATTCATTATTTATAACAGAAGAAGAAAGTTCAGTTTGCTCTTTCCTCCAACACTTATATCCAGTTCTGCATATGACTGAAATGAGAGTTCTTACACTTGAGTTATCTGTCGACTCTCATGATTTCCTCTTAGAATTGTAATCCTATCTCTATATCGAACTTTGAGTGCCACCAAAAGAGTGACCGTTTCCACTGAGTAATATCCTCGATCTGCAAAATGCCCAATAAGGGTTAAAATATATATAGCAGTACTCTGATGCCTAGGAATAAAATAAATTGAAGACAAAGGTACTTTACAAGCAGGATCCTCAAAGGGAAATTTGAATCAGATAAAATATTATCATCCAAACTGAATATTCAGAGAAAGACGTACAGAATTACAGTAACATGGCAAGTTTACAAATCTAAAAATGTTTACCAAGTCTCAATCATCTATTTTCAGCCAATCTACTTCAATTTAAGAGCATCCCTGACATATTACCACTCTAATGCTGGTAGCTCCAATAAAATATCTATATAAACACTCGCCTTCAGGTTATATGCAACAATTTCAGACTTAACACTCGCATTCCTACCATGTCAAAGGTTCAAAATTTTGAAATTAGCTTGACGTTCTGCATCTATAGAAACACCAAATTCTATCATTACCTAGTCCCAAGTCATAGTACCATAGGTGGCAACGCCGTGTCTTGCAAACGCCTTATAGAGAAAATTTTTGATCAAAGCATATCATTTTGTGCATGCAACGCAAGTACACTTGTGGGTGCACACAATTGAATATAGAGAACAAGCCCTCTCCACAGTTTTAATAACTCGTTTAAATGCCATAAAAAATAATTCCCGATGACAGATCTTCAAAATTGAAGCTCTCAGGCTTGCAATCTGAAATCTTATATAAAGCTCAGAACTGAGTTACATAAAAAATCGTTTTTTTCTCATTTCGAATTCACAACAAGAAATTCACAGGCAACCGACCTACGTAATCGCCCATGAAGAGGTAGTTGGTGTCTGGTATGCCGCCGCCGATACGAAAAAGCTCAACGAGATCGTGAAACTGGCCATGAATATCGCCGCAGACGGTGACAGGACACTTCACCGGCTGGACATTCCATTCCTCCACAAGGATCGCTCTCGCCTGCTCGCACAAGGTCTTCACTTCCGCTTCCGGCAATGGCTTGCACTGCATTAGATGCTCGATCTGACGGTCCAGATCGCCGTGAGACGGCATGGTTCCTGTGTCTTCTCTCCTCTTCCCCTTGCCAATTCACAAGTTTGATTCAAATTGGTGATTGATGGGCAGTCTAGCTCATGGCGCAGATTCCAATTTAGGGTTTTTTTAGAGGGGGAACACAGAAAAGAAAGGGAAAGAGTGGTGGTGTTAGTTATGTATTGTCATTTCTTGTGCAGAAGATTGCCATAATTTTGAAAATTTTCACTTTTAGCGCTGATTTTTGCTTTATTTATATTTTGTACCCGTTACTTTGTATTTCCTTACAACGTAGCCCCATTTCGGTACGGACGGATTTATAGGGAGTGACTAAATAAGAATAGACTCAAAATGAAAAAAGAAAAGATTAAATTTGTAAATTGAACTCTAGGTTCTAAGGCACATTCTTTATTGTTATTACAGGGAAGCAATTTGTGTCAATTAGGTGATCTGTGAACTTTTGTTGCTCTCCACAACGCCTTTAGGCTAATAGATTTTATGTTACATCAATTCGAACTTGCTTGATCCGTGTAATTGCGACCTTATAATACAATCTCATTCTCTGCTCCAATTGCTGTTTTTATTTCTATATTTTTGATTTATCCATAAGGTCAGTCTGGTTAGTTATTTGCGCCTAATTTTGACGTAGCAGCTATATTTCGATTCATCTTCTTTTTTCAAGGGTTTCATAATTGGACATTGAACCTATTTCATATGATGAGAGTTGTCGATGTATTGAGTGTTGCTCTGCTATGCGCTATTCATGGGGTTATTGTAGAAAATACCTTATTTGAGGACGATGATGGTGCAAATGCATTTCGTGCGTTTAACCCAACTCAAGCCGAAGAAACTTATTCAATGGTCACCGCTAACCGCTTTTGGTCCAAGATCTTTGGGGGTTGGTTCGCACGAGAGAATGGTAATAGAAATGAGAACAAATATAATGAGGAATGAGAATAAATATTATCATTATAATTATAATGATTATTTAAGAGGAATGAATGATTAACATTATCATTAACAATGGTT
>JANVCQ010000007.1:25433496-25452619 GCA_025531925.1 Erythroxylum plowmanianum | reverse complement strand
CGTGATTTCGTGTTTTAAATTTAATCGTTCCCAAATCAATTATTTTTATATTTTTATTTTATTTTTATTTTCAATTTTGCACAAATAAATAATTACTACACTGGTCTCTGTGGTTCGACCCTATTCACCACTTTACTGGCTTAAGTGTTCTAGAGTAAGAATTTATTTTTGTTGGTTTGACACGCCATCAGCATTTCCTACGATGTAATAATCATGGAGGAAAATGGCTTTCACTATCAAGTGAGTAATCTAATTTTAAGTTCTGAGAAGAAAGTTGAAACTTAATCAGGCGACAACAAAATATAAGACATAACACTTATAGTAATCTTGCAATCAGTTTTAGCAAACCTCATTTTCTAAACATCATAGATATTAATTTTGAAACCGAAGGAGGAATTCACCTATGAGAGAGCATTTTATTGGAAGGAGCTTTTCAATCATCTGATAACTTGAGGACATTTGATACAAGGGAGGACATTGTAACTTCATTCTTCGCATGCCAAATTTGGTTTTTATTAAATCAAAGAGATTATGATTTAAGAGTCGATGACAAAAAGGGAGATCAAATCCTCATCTTGAAAAGAGAGAATTTAGTGAAACCAAACCATTAAATTTAAGAAATTCAATGAATCAACGCATAAACTAAGAGGAGATGGAAACCAAAATGCTGTAATATATTGACAATGCGTAAAAACATGAAAAATGGACTTGTTCTCCATCTTCTGTTGGAAGCTTTAACTTCCACAACCCACTTCAAATAATAGAGTTTGCATTTTAATTAATTAGAACAAATAGCCTTGGAGCATTTATTAGGAAAAGAAGAAATAAAATTACAGGTTGTTTTAACGGTGAACATACCATTAATAATGCATATCCATGTTAAAATATGGTTGAGGTATCAGTTTCAACTTCAGAATATAGAATTCAGTAATAAGAAAAGATTCCACTACCTTAGATTCCTGTTGAGAAAGTATAAACAGTTCTAACAAAGAAAATAAGAAATAAAGAAATAAGAATATAATAAATTTCTTAATAAAGTTTGACTAAATCGATATGCTCTCCGGAAATTAAAAGTAATTAATTTAACTTCAATTAATATATATTTCTCTCTTATAAAATTAAGGTTTACACAAGTTTAATTATTTATAAACTCTAATTAGTATAATTCAATACGAATAATTTTTTATTAAATCTAACTTAATTAAACATGATAGTAATAAAATCTAGAATTTTTTAAAACTTGAAATTCACAAAAAAAAAAAGTTATCAGACAAGGCCACTTAAAACTTTGAATATTTAGCTCACATGTAAAGTTGGTATATTAGGTTGAAATCCAATTTTGCATGTTAGCAAGGCCACTCAAAACTTTGAAAATAACAAATTCTTAATCCTGCACTTGCTTTACCCATAACCAACTAACCTATGAATTTGATTCACCTAAAGTTGTTATGCCCGAAAATTTGTTGTACTTAAGAAAACTCTTTGGTAATAAGAACACATACGTTTAATAGGTGGGCATAGTCTAAATTACATGATTTAACAGCTCCATTTAAAACTCTCTCCTATATAAAATGCTAAATAGAACTTTTGTAGCTACCTACAAAGAAAGGGAATACCAATTGCTTGGAGTAACTATTATTTCTGGGAGCACCCAATCAATCTGAAATGTCCTCCTTACATAGTTGTTAAAGTGATAGCACTGAAAAAAAAGTTGCAAATTTATCTTCAAGTTGTTGCTAGTCTAACCTCATTCTATGGATGTTTATTTATCTAATTTCACTAAATTCAGACTCCAAAAGTGCTAGTTGTCTTCGTAAACAAAAAAGACTGAAGTGTTGGCAGATTTGAGATAGAAACGAATGAGTTGATGTTACTTTTGGACTACATGCCAGTGTCTGGGAGGCACACACCCATGTCAAAAATGGACACAACTGTGTGCATGATCATGTAAGCTTCTATAACAATGTGCAAGTTGAAAGGAGACATTTTAGACACGCCCATGTGGAGTTAGACATCACTGTATAAGTTAACACAACCGTATCCATCGACTCTGTAAGTCAATATGACCGTGTATCTCCATAACATCAAGTTTTGAAAGGCATGGTCACCATATACGGCCATTTGGGTGACTATTTGTGTATAAAAGCTTATCCTTTTCTAAGATTAAGAGATAAGAATGATAAATGGAAGTTACATGAGATAGAAACATATGACCGAAAGAAGAATTTTTAAAGTCCAAATAGCATTGTTCAATCAAAATTTTATTATAGTTCGATTTCTTGCTTAAGAGTAGTATTGGTATATATGTATGCGTGTGTATGTGTCAATTTTTACTCAAATTATAAAAGTAAGAGAGGTTGTTTTTAGCTGTGATTATTTTGTAAGGTGCTCTTTGCTCGAAACCTTAATGCTTGTATCTTAATATTATTAGATTTGGTGTATTTATTTTTGGTAAAATCATGCATCTAATTTTTCTTGTTGTCATCTATATTATTTGATAGTTTGTTATTAGTTAAGTGAACTTGATGATTTTGTGAGCATTATTGCTTGTAGAGACATATAATGGAAGCTCTCATGTATTGTAAGGATTTTATAATGAAATCAATATGGACAAAAGTATAAAAGATGATATCTCATCTAAATCAGAGAAGATGAAAGATAAAGAGTGGGAGAAGATGAAGCAGAAGACCTTGAAAACTATTAGAAGCAGAAGACCTTCAAAACTACTAGACTGTGAATTCATATAAGCATATTCAACCATATATCCCAAGAGATATATCTATTAGTCCCTAATGGTAACCAATAGGTGAGTGAGTCAGGTGTTTTTAAATTTTAACAATTTTTCTAACCAAAGTACTTAATTAACAACAATTAATATAAATAAAAATGAGACAATTACTTAACAAAAATATATATGAACTAATTGAACAATAATTTAAAGAAGAGAAGGAAGAGAAAATGCAAACCGATTTATAGTGGTTTAACAAATAACCCATGCCTATGTCTACTTCAAATACTCTTCTTGAAATTTCACTATAATTCTTGTTTCAAGACAAAGAATAATCTTTGTACAATCTTTCTCAATAAAGAGAATCCCTTTTTATAACCTTCTTCCAAGGTGAAGAAGAACCTCAATCTCACTTATACTACCCTCAAATATAATAATATATTGCCCTAACTAAATATTATAGTTCAAAATACCTCACTTTATAATTTCAAAATAACTCACTCACACAAATATGACACAATAACACTTAAATGATTGAAAATCTCTTTGAAATGTGCGTATATAACATCCAAAATCTTCTTGATGCTAAAATCAATAAGAAAACACCTATTAATAGTATTTTGGTACCTAAAATAACTATTGGAGCAAAGAACTAGTTGTTACAATGGATATATTTAGGGTGCTATGTGACTAGCATGCATTTACAGTACTAAAATCATTAGTTGTTGGGACACTAGTTGAACAGTAACCTATATTGATCGATTAATATGACAAATTGGTCAACTATTACGTCAACCAATATTACAACAAATTCTTAATATTTCAAATTTGATAATTTTAACCTATATTGATCAACCACTAACCTAAATAGATCGATCAATTACCTCAAATATAATTTTAACAACTTCAAATACTTAAAACTAATTTGCAAATATGATTAAAACACTTCTCAAAATATTTCCTAAAGATTATTTGAAAGATCAAGAGGCTTTTATGTTAAAATCAAAAGCTTTAATGCTTATTGATGAATTAAAAGACTCATGCAATAAAGTAAAAAAAAATGTTTATACATGATGGACCTTTTGGATCTTCAAATTAAAGCTTATAAATAATAATACAAAGTGTAAAATGACCTTGATAAGCCTCAATATTCTTTTGCTCTTATTTTGATCTTTATTTTGTTGGTTGTAAACTTTAACTTATCTTGTTCAACTTTATAAACTGTCTTCTTAAGTTTATATCTTCATTTTGGCAAAATAAAATATTGACTAGCACATGATTATGCCTTATCCAACAACCTTCTTTGCAAGATTTTAGATAATTTTCTATTTTATTTTACTTTTTTATTTCAAAGTTTACTCAATCTCTTTGATTCCTTTTCTATTTTGTTTACAAGTCTGTAAATTAGATTTCCCATTTCTTTTGGAAATACTCCTAAGATAAATTAGAGTCTCTTTTTTCTTTTAAAAGTCTTCTCCGGACATAATTAGAGTTTTATATTTTGTTTAGAATTCTTCCCAAGAAGAATAGGCTTATATAAACTTGTTTAAACAACTTTTAGGGGGATTAATAAAACTCTCTATCAATAAAATTTAATTTCTCTGTGAAAATTTTTATTTTAAAATTTTTGGATTAGAATTGTGTTTGTTTATCTATTCCCACTGTGCTAGAATCATAGATTGTAAAAGAGAATTCGATATAACAAAAGTGAATTCGCAATATAAAGAAAGTTAAGAAAGAACAAAATAAGTTTGAAATAGGTTGATTGATTTCTCTAGAGAGTAATTTTGTTGTATTGTGATTGTATTAGCTTAGGATTGTCCTTTTTTCATTCTCATGGTGTTGGTGAATTTATAATCCTTTTATCCTTAAGCAATTTTTTGCTATAATTGCCGAATTCTCTGATTTTTCATTGTTCATAAATTCTTTAGTTACACATTTATTAGGCTTCTATTTCTAGACTAATTTTATGGCCTTTTAAGCCATAAGCACTGTTAGCATTATACGTAGTATTGTGGATGCTTCAGTTGCCCATTTACCAATAATATATATAATGAGATAACAAAAGTAAAATGACTCTCAAGCCCCACAGTTTTTTTTTTTGTTATCTTTAAAACGGTGTTAGTAATGTACTAATATAAATATCTTATTATCTACCAGGTTACAAATATGATCTTTAAACTTGTAGTTTAACATTTAATTACAATTACAAATAAACTTTTTTTGTTCTTTTAGAGCTTAATTTCTTTATTTTAACTTTTTGTTCTTTTAGAGCTTAATTTCTTTATTTTAACTTCTAACATTCTTAAAATAATATTATTATGATTTCTGATCATTACAACTAAGAAAGCATTTGTTTAATTTAACTTAATCTACTTAGATTTCTCTTAAGCCGTCAATAAACCCCTTACAACTTGATCATCCTGTTCGTCTTAATGGCCCATAGGTTCTCCAAACAAAGTTTTGCTAAACAACATGAACATGGATTGGGTCCCTGAATTTGGGTTCTGAACTGAGATTTTGTATAAATGAGCCCATAAATATTTTTTTTAACTCGGTTCGATTTTTTCGGATGTTTAGCGTTGCTTACTAAGTACAATTTCACAAATCGTTACTAGTATGCTCTGTAGGTATATGTCGTACTTATATTAGCTTAATGGAATTTTTTTCTAATGCTAATGTTTAAACGAACTTTCAGTTGCACGAGATAAGATCCTCTGTCCAATTTTATGATGTCTTATTGTGTCCAGTAAATCTCAGCCATTTATTTATGTGGGACCCGCGTTTATTTATGTAGGACTCACGCAGGACCCACATAAATGAATGGCTGAGATTTACTGGATACAATAAGACACCATAAAATTGGACAGAAGATCTGAACTCCACTTGCACACCAACCCAATTTGAAAGGACATTGGTGTCCCATTCCGCGGCATGGGCCACAAAGCTAAAAGTGTGACGAAGAAAGGAAAGCAGAGACCAAAAACTGTAACTTCCGGATACTGGCGGAAATGACCAATCTCAAACCCCGGTTAAATCTTTTCTCAACTCGAGCCAACTTGGAATATCTTCTCTAGATAGGCTAAATAAAACTTCTATACAAAACTGCTAGATCAGTGCGACGCATCGTACATTTCCGATTCCCTAATTAGTGGTTTAGAAATGATTATAAAATATGTAATATGTGGAATTTAGTGGATTCTAGGAATCAGTGAAGGAGTATCCGTCGATTCTTTGTCTCTACTGGTGAGTCGGAACCATTACAAAGGATCCTCTTTCTATTACACCCATTCATGGTGTTGCTGAAAGAGTCTTGGTGGAGGAGTGGCGGCAGAAGAGGTGGTGTTTTTGGTGAAAGGATGGTCACTGGAGGGATTTGAAAGGACTCCAGTGGTGGTGGAGGGTGTCTCCATTCTGGAAGTGGTCCAGCCAAGAGCAGAGTTTGCAAGAGTGGACCGGCTTTCATCACAGCCTGCAAAAGCTTTCCCTTTTCAGGCAATGGCTTTTCAGGGACTAAGTCTGCTGTTTCTTGAGGTACTGCTGTAGTTGGGAATAGATGACGTTGTGGAATTGGATCAATTACAGGGGATGAAACGATGCTCTCTTCACAATCTGATGACGATAGGCCACTGTTGGAGTCAACCCCCTTTCTGGGTTCGTCTTCAACTTCTGAAATGCCAGAGAGAGGGGCATTCTGGCGCTGCTGTTGGAGCAAAAGCTTTTCCAGGACAAGTATTTGGTATTTCTCTTGTGCCTCATCTCTTTCTTTCACGGTTTTGCTAAGTAGATCTTTGAGATGTAGCAACTGGTCATCTCTCTTTCGAAGCTCTTCTTGAACTGCTAGCCTTGTCTGCTCAAGCTCCACACTTGTATACAGAAGGGAGTGTCTCAGTTCTTCCATAATCTGTAGTCGAAATGAGCATTGTTAAGCACGGTTTAGCTACTTAACACCAAAAAGCGAGAAATCCTTTTTTCTTAATAAAAAGTTCGAAACACAGTTATATGGCATAGTAAATGAAATTGAAGATGATGTCTAACCTTTCCTTGGCAGTAATAGTTCAAAACAGAGTTTCTCTGGTTCTCCATGCTGAATCTTGGGACCGATAGGGACAGAGGATTAGAGTGGAGAAATGTGAGGGAGGAATTTTGAGTGGGTTCGGTAGATCTTATAACCACTTGCCTCTACTGTTCCTTTCGTGCCTTCACTATTTCTTTTCTCAGTAGGTGTTGGACAAAAGCAGAAGAGGCCAAAAGCTTATCAATGCCAATTCTACGTATGTCCTAAGATCTATCTTTCTCTCTCTCCGAGGGTCAGCATTTGGCACAGAGTCTATTGTTCCATGTACAAACTAGAATGAATCAGATATTAGCGGCGAAAGCGGGAAGAGCCCGCACTTGTCTTTACACAATGTCGTGTACTTTTCTTGCCACTATTCTAGGGAAGATAGTGTACAGATGTTACCTTAAAACATGCAGGAAAGTTGTGTACTCTCGGGTCAAATTGTAACAATTTCTTTTGAAGGTAAATATGTAATGCAATGGAAATCACGTTTACTCTGTCAACTAGCACTCAGAAACATCAAACAACAGGAAAAATTGAAAGAAAATCAAAGAGGGGAAGAAGTGTCTGAAGGTCGAAGAGAGGGAAGCTCTCGGATGTTCTAATCAGACAAGGACAGAATGAATCAGATTAAGACATATGCACGTGAGAAATACATGACAAACTCAAGTCAGGAGCTTTACAACTCAAAGCACTGTTATATTACATACATCAGAAACCAAAACGCAGCAACTACAATATAATACGCACAACAGAAGAAGAATGGATTAGTTGATCATGTGATAAGCACGTGTACCTCATCAGACTCAATCAAAGCATAACTGAAGGCAACTGACAAACCCTATAAATAAGACAGAAATCAAGGCTTCAGACAAATTGCATTTTCTCATTACATTGTATTCAATTATTTGTGAGTGTAAGAATAGAGTGAACAAAAATATCAAAGAGTGCTAGGGTACTTATCTGTAGGTACTAAGAGAGTTTTGAAGACTCTTTGCAAGTGTTTTTGAAAAACATTCAATCTCTGTACAACTTTTCCTCCTTTTCTTTATACTAGTTGAAACCGTAATAATGGGAACCTTGGATGTAGATAGCATTAAAGCTATCGAACTAAGTAATTCTGGTGTTCTTTAATATTTCTGCAATTTATATCACCTGCAAATATAACATTCTTTATCAATCTTTAAAGGTTTAAAGCAACAATATAGCACAACTATCCTAACAGAAGTAGTATTAGAGCATTCGGAAACCTCCCGAGGCATTTCCTAACTATTGGAAGCACAGAGATCATCAAGAACATTATGTAAGTAAAAGTCTTTTATTTTTTTAAACTACAGTCACAATGGTAAGAAAAGAAATGGATGTATTTACTAGAAAAGAAAACTTCACCATCTGAAAACTCCAGATGCAAGCTCTTCTTGAGTCCTATGAATGATATGGGGCTATTAAAGATCAGTATAATGTTGAGATTGATTCAGTAAAGAGACTTAAAATGCAAAGATTTGCACACTGCAAGCTAATGTTTCACTTATCACCAACAATGATAAAAAAAAATGCAGAATTGTAACACTATACAGAAGCTATGGATCAAACTTGATGAAATTTGTGCAAGGAGGTGTCTTCCTAACAAGATGACAATTCTCCACAATTTTGCTAACTATAAGATGAATACTTCTATCTCTTTAGATGACAAATTAGACTATTTCTTTAAGTTAGTACAAGACTTAGAAGCTACGGATGAAAAAATATCTGAGGAGCATCAAGCTGTAGTAATTTTAAAGCCTTTACCTTCTAAATTCAATGCATTCAAGAAGGTAATTAAGCATGTTAGTGGAGAATCCCTCACAATCAAGAGAGTGTTAGACTCACTAATGGAAGAAATAGTGGATGTTAATCCATTTAAGAAAAAGGTAGAAGTAATGTTTGTAGAAAATAATCATGACAAAAGGTCTCAAAGGAAAAATAGCAAGAAACGAAAGTGGCAGAAAGGAAGTGGAAAGGATAAGCACACCAAGGAAGGTAAAGAAAAGAAAAAAAAAAGCGGAAAGGAAAGAAGTGCTTTTATTGTGATAAGGAGGGGCATTTTGCAAGGGACTGCAAAAAGAAGAAAAGGGATAAGGCTGCAGAAAGTGGAGATGCAGGAAATGTAGAGAAACCAGAAGACTCAAGTGGTGATGAGATTCTGGTTATCACTGAGGATAGTGAAGGCTTGAGCAGAGAATGGATTTTTGACTCAGGTTGTACCATGCATGTGACATCACATAGAGACTGGTTTACTACATTCGAACCAATCATTGCTAAGGTCAAAATGGCAAATTCTGGGCAGCAAAGGATAGAGGGGATTGGAAGTGTCTTCATCAACATGTTTGATGGAAAGAGAAGGATCCTAAGTAATGTCATATTTGTGCCTGGAATAAGGAGAAATTTGATTTCTGAAAGCTTGTTTGATAAACAAGGCTTTCAGATCATATCAAAAGATGGACTTAGAGAAATCCTAAAGAATGGTAGAGTCATTATTAGAGGAATTGAAAGGGGTGGGTTGTACTATGTTATAGGCTCAACTGAAGTTAATCAAGTTATTGAGTAGGGAAATAATGAACCAACTAAGCAATGGCAAGCAAGGTTAGGTTATGAAGGAAACAAAAGTTTGTTACACCTGTCTAAACAAGGATTAATCCCTGATCAAAACCTACATAAGTTGGAATTCTATGAATCATGTGTGCTTGGAAAGCATCACAGATCCAGTTTCCAAAAGGGAGCACAAAGGGCCACGGAGATCATAGAATATGTTCATAGTGATCTCTAGGGGCCAGCTCAAGTACATACTGCAGGAGGGAATCTATATCTCATGTCCATTATTGATGACAAATCCAGAAAGTGTTGGGTATATCTAATGAAGAGAAAGGATGAAGCATTAGAAAACTTCATAAAATGGCATACATTTATGGAGAATCAGACCGGGAAGAAGCTAAGATGCCTAAGGACTAACAATGGACTAGAACTGCAATAAAGAGTTTGAAGAGTATTGCAGCAAGAAAGGAATCCTAAGGCACAAAACAGTGAGAGCTACACCTCAGCAGAATGGAGTAGCTGAGAGACTTAATAGGACTCTCCTAGAAAAAAACCAGGTGCGTGCTACTCTCTTTGGGCTGCTCACATTCTCTATAGGGAGAAGTCATTAGGACTTCATCCTATCTAGTTAATAGGCTCCCCACCTCTGCTAATGATTACAAGACTCCACAAGAAGTTTGGAATTGTAAGAAACCTAACCTTACTCACCTTAGGACTTTCAGATGTGCAACTTATGCACATCAGGAAGAAGGAAAATTGGAACCTAAAGCAATCAAAAGAGTTTTCCTAGGCTATCCAGAGGGAGTTAAAGCATATAAGATCTTACTACTCCAAAAGGGAGGCTATAAAACTATCATAAGCAGAGATGTAATTTTCAAGGAAGATGAATTCCCTCTACTGAATAAGAGTTCCTCAACTTCAGATTTCCAAAGGGAAATTTAGGAGCAATTAGGATCACTGAACCAATCAATCCCTTTCTATGTGCCACCAAAACTGATGAAGTTGGCATTACACAACCTATAGATGTGGAGCCTATACAAGGCACTACACATCATAAACAAAGAACAGAAGAGACTGAAGGGGTGGGGGGAAGAGGAAACCTTGCATACAACTACAGATGATCCATAAGAAAATCTACAAGACTATCAACTCACAAGGGATAGGCAACCAAGACAAAGAATCCATAATAGGAGGTACACTAACTTAAACTTGGTTGAATTTGCATGCCTTATGGCTGAGACTATAGAATACAAGGCTCTTGAAACCTATGAAGAAGCGATGAGAAGTAAGGATGCAAAACAGTGGAAGATATCCTGTGAGAAAGAATATTCTTCTCTAATAAAGAACATGACTTGGACTTTAGTTCCTAGACCTCCTAAAGCTAAACTAATTAAGAACAAGAGGTTATTCAAGTTGAGAAGGAGTAACAGAAGTAGAGCCTATGATTTACAAGGCTAGGCTTGTAGCTAAGGGGTTTAGACAGAAGGAAGGAATTGATTACAAGGAGATATTCTCTCTAGTAGTCAAATTCAAAACCATTAGGCTTATACTAGTTCTAACTACTCTATATGGCTAAGAAATCCATCAAATAGATGTCAAGACAGCCTTCCTATATGGATATTTAAGGACAAAGATAAGCTAGATCATGTCTATCTATTACAGAAATCCCTATATGGGCTTAAGCAAGCACCTAGGTAATGGAACAAAAAGTTCCATGAGGTTGCTGCTAGTATGAACTTTACTAGAAGTTCATATGATTACTGCCTATACTTTATGGATCTAGGAATGACTAAAGTAGTCCTCAGGTTGGTCTATGTAAATGACCTAATAATAATAGGAAAGGACCTAAACAGAATTCAAGAAGTGAAGTCTGATCTATGCATTCATTTTGAATTGAAAGACTTGGGAGAAGTTCAGAAGCTTCTAGGAATGCAAATAATCAAAAAAAAGGAGGGAAAGAAAGCTTAGCTTGTTCAAAAGAATTATATAAGAAAGGTCTTAGCTCAATTCAATATGGAACAAGCTAAACCTAGTGTTGTTCCCCTAGGATCTCACGTACAGATGGTATCTGACAAGAGTCCTAAGACTGAGGGTGAATAGAGAGCAATGACTCACTATCCCTATGATGTAGGTGCTGGAAGTATAATATACCTTATGCTATGCACAAGGCCTGACCTAGCATATGCTATCAGTATCCTAAGCAAATTCATGGCCAATCCAGGTTTAGAACACTGGCAAGGGCTCAAGGGGGTTCTCAGATACTTATTTGGAACCATTAACTACGGACTATATTTTTCTAAAGCTAAACTAAATAAATGCAATTATTTGTCTTTATGTGGTTATATGGATGCAAATTATGCAGCAGATAAGGACTCAAGAAAGTCAATTTCAGCATACATTTTCACATTATCAACAAACACAATCAATTGGAAATCACAACAACAATCAGTAGTGAGTTTATCAACCATAGAAGCAGAGTATTATGCAATCACTAAAGGTGTAAAGGAACTAACATGGCTATTATGTATATTGAAAGAAATCAACATCGACATCACAAAGCCAGTTATATATACGAATAGTCAGAGTGCACAGTACCTTAGCAGAGATCCAGTCCTCCATAAGAGATCCAAGCATATAGATGTGCAATTACACTTTGTCAAAGACCGAATCGCAAAGGGGGCCTTCAACTTGGAGAAAATTACAGGAGAAAGAAATCCATCAGATTTTGGAACTAAGGTATTAACGTAAAAGAAGTTCATTTTTTGTAGGGATTACTTATAGATTATTTAAGTCCCATGAAATCGAAGGCGATCTCATCAGATCTCACAAATGTGGCCAAAAACTAGGGTTTTGGATTTCAAAATCACTCTCAATTTTTTGATCTGAGCGAAGATTGATAGAGTGGGATGGAATAATGTGATGGGAATCACGCTTACTCTACCAACCAACACTCAGAAACATCAAACAACAATAAAAATTGAAGAGCAGAAGGTATGTGAGAAGAGGTGTCTGAAGGTCGAAGTGAGAAAGGGGTAGAAGCTCTTGAATGTTCTTATCTGTCAGAACAAAATGAATCAAATCAAGACACTTACACATGAGGCACACGTGACTAAAAATCAAGCCTAAAGCATGAACTCAAAGCACATATATTTTTAATATAAGTCAGAAGCCTCAATATAAAACGCAGCTTCAAACAAGATAATACGCAGACCAGAATCATAATTTTAGTAACTCACGTAGGAAGCACATGACCCTTGTTTGATTCATGCAAACTCAACCAGAAGCTTCTACATGCAAGTCATATATAAAGAGGAATAGATCACAAGCATCAGAGAGATACTTCATTATTTACATCACATTGTATTCAATCATCTGAGAGTAAAAGAATTAAGAGTAAGGCTTGAGAGTTGCTAGAGTACTGACCTAAAATTACTAAGGAGAGTGTAAGGCTCTTTGCAAGTGTTCTAGAAGAACACTCATACTCTTGTAATCTTGGTCATTTTTTTCATACTAGTTGAAACCACATCTGTAGAAACCTTGGATGTAGATAGCATTGAAGCTATCGAACCAAGTAATTATGATTTTCTTTAATATTTTTGCATTCATATCACCTACAACTATAACTTTCTTTATCAGTCTTTAAAGGTTTAAAGCAACAGTATAGCAAAAATATCCTAACAAAAGTGGTATCAGAGCATTCGGAGACCTCTTGGGGCATTTCTTGACTACTGGAAGCACAAAGATCATCAAGAACTTTCTGTAAGTAAAAGTCTTTTATTTCTTTAAACTACAGTCACAATGGTAGGAAAAGAAATGGGTGTATTTACTGGAAAAGAAGACTTCACCATCTAGACCAGATGCAAGCTCTTCTTGAGTCCTATGATCATTATGGGGCTATCGAAGATCAATATGATCATGAGACTGATCAAGTAAAGAGATTTAAAATGCAAAGACTTGCACACTACAAGTTAATGCTTCACTTATCACCAACTGTGATAAGAAAAGTGTAGAGTTGTAACACTGCACAGAAACTATGGCAGAAACTTGATAAAATTTATGCAAAGAGGTGTCTTCCTAACAAGATGACACTTCTCTACAATCTTTCTAACTATAAGATAAATACCTTTGTCTCTTTAGATTACAACTTAGACTATTTCTTTAAGTTAATACAAGACTTAGAAGCTACAGATGAAAAGATTTCTGAGGAACATCAAGTTATAGTGATTTTAAAGGCTTTATCTTCTGAATTCAATGCATTCAAGAAGGTAATTAAGCATGCTAGTGGAGAATCCTTCACTGTCAAGAGGGTGTTAGACTCATTGATGGAAGAAATAGTGGATGCTAATCCATTTAAGAAAGAGGCAGAAGTAATGTTTGTAGAAAATAATCATGACAAAAAGTGTCATAAGAAAAATAGCAAGAAAGGAAAGTGGCAGAAAGGAAGTGGAAAGGATAAGCACACCAAGGAAGGTGAGTAAAAGAAGAAAAAGGGAAAAGGAAATAAGTGCTTTTACTGTGATAAGGAGGGACATTTTGCAAGGGATTGTAGAAAGAAGAAAAGGGATAAGGCTGCAGAAAGTGGAGATGTAGGAAATGTTGAGAAATTAGAAGATTCAAGTGGTGATGAAATTCTGGCTATCACTGAGGACAATAAAGAACTAAGTAGAGAATGGATCTTTGACTCAAGTTGTACCATGCATGTGACACCATATAGAGGCTAGTTCACTACTTTTGAACCAGTCACTGCCAAGGTTAAAATGGTAGATTCTGGGTAGCAAAGCATAGAGGGGATTGGAAGTGTCTCCATCAACATGTTTGATGGAAAGAGAAGGATCCACAGTAATGTCATATTTGTGCCTGGAATAAAGAGAAATATGATTTTTGAAAGCTTGTTTGATAAACAAGGTTTTTAAATCAAATCTAGAGATGGACTCAGAGAAATCCTAAAGGATGGTAGAGTCATTATTAGAGGAATTGAAAGGGGTGGGTTATACTATGTTATAGGCTCAACTAAAGTTAATCAAGTTACTGAAAAGGGAAATAATGAACCAACCAAGCAATGGCATACAAGGTTAGGTTATGCAAGGAACAAAAGTTTGTTCCACGTCTCTAAACAAGGATTAATCCCTGATCAAAACCTACAAAAGTTGGAATTCTGTGAATCATGTGTGTTTGGAAAGAATCACAGATTCAGTTTTCAAAAGGAAACACAGAGGGCCACAAAGATCATGGAATATACTCATAGTGATCTCTAAGGGCTAGCTCAAGTACCTACTGCAGGAGGGAATCTATATTTCATGTCCATTATTGATGACAAATCTAGAAAGTGTTGGGTATATCCGATGAAGAGAAAGGATGGAGCATTAGAAAACTTCATGAAATGGCACACACTTATGGAGAATCAGACTGGGAAGAAGCTAAGATGCCTAAGGACTAACAATGGATTAGAATACTGCAATAAAGAGTTTGAAGAGTATTGTAGTAAGAAAGGAATCCTAAGGCACAAAACAGTGAGCACTACACCTCAGCAGAATGGAGTAGCTGAGAGACTCAATAGGACTCTCCTAGAAAAACCAAATGCATGCTACTCTCTTTGGGTTCCTCACATTCTCTATAGGGAGAAGCCATTAGGACTGAAGCCTATCTAGTTAATAGGCTCCCCATCTCTGCTAATGATTACAAGACTCCACAAGAAGTTTGGAATTGTAAGAAACCTAACCTTACTCACCTTAGGACTTTCGGATGTATAGCTTATGCACATCAGAAAGAAAGAAAATTGGAACCTAGAGCAATCAAGGGAGTTTTCCTAGGCTATCTAGAGAGAGTTAAAGGATATAAGATCTTACTACTCCAAAAGGAAGGCTACAAAACTATCATAAGCAGAGATGTAATCTTCAAGGAAGATGATGCTGAACTAGAGTTCCTCAAATTCAGATTTCCAAAGGGAAATTTAGGAGCAATTAAGATCACTAAACCAATCAGTCCTTTTCTATATTCCACAAGAAACTGATGAAGGTGGCATTACACAACCTATAGTTGTGGAGCCTATATAAGGTACTACACATCATGAACAAAGGACAAAAGAGACTGAAGGGGTGGGTGACGAGGAAACCCCACATACAACTACAGATGATCCATAAGGAAATCTACAAGACTATCAACTCACAAGGGATAGGCAACCAAGACAGAGAATCCCTAATAGGAGGTATACTGACTTAAACTTGGTTGAATTTGCATGCCTTATGGTTGACACTATATAATACAAGGCTCCTGAAACCTATAAAGAAGCCATAAGAAGTGAGGATGCAAAATAGTGGAAGATAGTATGTGAGAAAGAATATTCTTTTTTAATGAAGAATATGACTTGGACTTTAGTCCCTAGACCTCCTAAAGCTAAACTAATTGAGAACAAATGGTTATTCAAGTTGAAAGAAGGAGTAATTGAAGCAGAACTTAGGATCTACAAGGCTAGGCTTGTAGCTAAGGGGTTTAGATAGAAGGAAGGAATTGACTACAAGGAGATATTCTCTCCAGTAGTCAAATTCAAAACCATTAGGCTTATACTAGTTCTAACTACTCTATATGACTAGGAAATCCGTCAAACGGATATCAAGACAACCTTTCTATTTGGAAAGCTTGAGGAGACAATCTATATGAAGCAACCAACCATATTTGAGGACAAAGATAAGCTAGATCATGTCTTCTATTACAGAAATCCCTATATGGGCTTAAACAAGCACCTAGGCAATGGGACAAAAAGTTCCATGAGGTTACTGCTAGTATGAACTTTACTAGAAGTTCATATGATTACTACTTATACTTTAAGGATCTAGGAATGACTAAATTAGTCTTCATGTTGGTCTCTGTAGATGACCTAATAATAACAGGAAAGGACCTAAATAGAATTCAAGAAGTGAAGTCTAATCTATGCATTCATTTTGAAATGAAAGACTTGGGAGAAGCTCAGAAGCTTCTATGAATGCAAATAATCAGAAAGAGGAGGAAGGAAAGCTTTGGCTTGTTCAAAGGAATTATATAAGAAAGGTCTTAGCTCAATTCAATATGGAACAAGCTAAACCTAGTGTTGTTCCCCTAAGATCTCACCTACAAATGGTATTTGAAAAGAGTCCTAAGACTGAGGATGAACAGAGAGCAATGGCCCACTATCCCTATGATATAGGTGTTGGAAGTATAATGTACCTTATGTTATGCACAAGGCTTAACCTAGCATATGCTATCAGTATCCTAAGCAAATTCATCCAATCCAGGTTTAGAACACTGGCAAGAGCTCAAGGGGGTTCTCAGATACTTATTTGGAACCATTAACTACGGACTATGTTTTTCTAAAACTGAGCTAACTAAATGCAATTACTTGTCTTTATGCGGTTATGTGGATGCAGATTATGCAACAGATAAGAACTCAAGAAAGTCAATTTTAGCATACATTTTTACAAACACAATTAGTTGGAAATCACAACAATCAGTAGTGAGTTTGTCAACCACAGAAGCAGAGTATTATGCAATCACTAAAGGTGTAAAGGAACTAACATGACTATCAAATTTACTGAAAAAAATCAACATCAACATCACAAAGCCAGTTATATATACGGATAATCAGAGTGCACAGTACCTTAGTAGAGATCCAGTCCTCCATGAGAGATCCAAGCATATAGATGTGCAATTACACTTTGTCAGAGACTGAATCACAAAGCGGGCCTTCAACCCGAAGAAAATTACAAGAGAAAGAAATATATCAGAACTAAGGTATTAACACAAAAGAAGTTCACTTTTTGTAGGGGTTACTTACAGATTAGTGAAGCCCCATGAAATCGAAGGCGATCTCATCAAATCTCACAAATGTGGTGAAAAAAAACTGGGGTTTTGAATTTCAAAATCACTCTCGATTTTTTTATCTAAGCAAAGATTAATGGAGTAGGAGGGAATAATGTGATGGTAATCACACATACTCCACCAACCAACACTCAGATACATCAAACAGTAAAAATTAAAGAACAGAAGGTGTGTGAGAAGAGGTGTCTGAAGGTCGAAGTGAGAAAGAAGCTCTTGAATGTTCTTGTCCGTCAGAACAAAATGAATCAGATCCAGACACTTACAGATGAGGCACATATGACTAAAAATCAAGTATAAAACATAAACTCAAAGCATTGTTATTTTCAATACAAGTCAGAAGCCTCAATATAAAATGTAGCTTCAAACAAGATAATACGCAGACCAGAAGAAGAATTTTAGCAACTCATGTGGGAGGCACATGACCCTTGTCTGATTCATGCAAACTCAGTCGAAAGCTTTTGTATGCAAGTCATATATAAAGAGGAACGGATCACAAGCATCAGAGAGATACTTCATTAGTCACATCATATTGTATTCAATCATCTGAGAGTAAAAGAATTAAGAGTAAGGCTTGAGATTTGCTAGAGTACTGACCTGAGAGTACTAAGGAGAGTGTGAAACTCTTTGCAAGTGTTCTAGAAGAACACTCATACTTTTGTAATCTTGCTCATTTTTTTTCATACTAGTTGAAACCACATCTGTGGGAAGCTTGGATGTAGATAGCATTGAAGCTATCAAACCAAGTAATTTTGGTGTTCTTTAATATTTCTGCATTCATATCACCTGCAAATATAACTTTCTTTATCAATCTTTAAAGATTTAAAGCAACAGTATAGGACAAATATCCTAACAAGTAAAAAATCCCAAATTTAATTCTTGCTCCTCCCCTATCGTACTAACTTCCTCTTATTTTTGTAGCGCACCAACTTCCAATTTCCTCTTCTCACACTGACTTCCTCTTGTTTCTCTCTTACATCAACTTCCTTTGGTTTCTCTCTCGCACTCGTAGTAACTTCCTTTGGTTTCTCTTTTACATCAGCTCTCTTATTTCTCTTTCACACATTTCGCAACAGCTGCTGTCTCATTTGATGATTAACTTATCACCGAGTTTGTAAATTGTTATATCTTCTACTCAAGCATATAAATGTGTCTTCATAAAACTATGGCAAGATAATTAATTAACTTTATAACTTGTTTATAGAAAATGAAGATGAGATGCGATAGTTGAACTCATCAAAATACTCGCAGGTGCTTGGTTTAATATTATTTAATGCTGATTGAATTGATTAACTTCTTATGTTTGATTAATCTAGATGCCTATTCACCTAGATTTGACAGAGGTTAGGTAATAGTTATTTATTACAAAAAGTTTCTTTGAGTTCTTTAATTTCTATTATATCTTTGTGTTGAAATTCATAGCCGAGACTGGAAAATTTTGGTTATTATTTATAATAGGTCCATATTTTTAACATCATTTATGATTATGTGCCACTTATTTATTAAATCGAAGAAGATATTATTGTACTTCTCATTTCTGGTTTCTAAGAAATATATTTAATCTTCAAGAATCAATATTCTCTTATATGATGGGACCAAAGATGTGAATTTTGTACTGTACAGGTCGGAAGGTATCGTACCGGCTAGAAAATGATACAAAATCTTCTACTTCAGTACCAGTATTGGGTACTGTCCAGTACTAAAAGTTTTCCCTAGTACTGGTTGATACTGACTGACATTTTTGATTGGTATTATGAATTTTGACTATTTCAGGGACTAAGTTGTAAAAAAATTTAAAAAAACTACCCCTCCCCTACACCTCTGCCTCCCCCTGTTAGTTTGCTCCTCCCCTATCGTACTAACTTCCTCTTATTTTTGTAGCGCACCAACTTCCAATTTCCTCTTCTCACACTGAC
>JANVCQ010000007.1:25410285-25433458 GCA_025531925.1 Erythroxylum plowmanianum | reverse complement strand
CTACTGCTCTCCCTCTACACTGCACTTGTTCCCTGCTCAGTTGCTCTCCTCCACTGGTCCACCATTGCTGCCTCGACCAGCTGAAAGTGAAACCTGATTTTTCAGATCTAGTTTCACACCCAGCCTAGTGAACCAAATTGAAATTGTGATTTTTTTTTGTATGATTTCAATTGTTTATTCTTCTCTTGAATTACATTTGAATGGTGTTTTGTTTATGTTGTGTAGTATTGAATTTGTGAATGGTTTGAAATTTGGAAATTGTTGAAATTGTGAATGGTTGTGTTCAATGTGTTGTATTGGAATTGTTATAGTTGAGATTTGAGATATTTGAGCTTGAATTTTAAAAGTATAAAATATTTGATGATAGTTAAATCCAAGTGCAATGTAAGTAATTTCTTAATCTAATAAAATAAAATGCACAAATTTTCTTCATGTGATGATGTTAATCAATTAAATGTGATGAAACGGGTAAAGAATAACTAAACATATTCAACCAAATTAGTTATTGGATCTGCAATTAGAGGTGAAAATTAATTTGTTTCTTGTAAATATTGTATCGATTCAGAAGTTATAACCCACCTTTTCCACTATGCCAAGATTTGTAGAACTTGCATTAGAAGAAGTTAATCAATGCCCTAATGTAATGTATTTAGACTATACTACACAAACTTCATTCAATCTATATTGCTACAACTGAATCAAACTAAAAGGTGAAAGCTTATATACATCAAAATCACACCTTAAGGTTAAAGTCCTAATGTTTCTTTTAATTTGTTTGACTATTTTGGCCTATTTTTATGTCCATTGATTTTTTTTATCATATCATATAATAGTTTACATAATCTATTTCATAACATAGGTTAGGCTTCCTAAAAATTTTTAAATCATTTTTTTCTGTAAAATGAACAAAAAATTTACTCTTGAATTTGAAAGTTCTTTTCATAATTGTTAATATAGCTTGTTGAATGTAGCGTCCTAAAAATCTACTGCTTTTGTGGAAAAAGGTTATATTTTGATTTTTGATACTATTAGACCATTGTTTTTGATAATGTAAATGAATGCCTTAATATGTTGATAATGTTGTTTCGTTAAAGATGAAATTAACAAAATATCATCTATATAAACTAATGTCATATTTAAGTCATACATAATGAAGCAAAAAAAATCTTTATTTATCAAGTTCAATTCACTTCATGTATGTAATTTTTTATATTTGTTTTCAAACATATTTAAGTTGACGACTATTAAGTGTATTGGGTTATTATATATGTTGAATACTCCAAAAATATTTTAAATACTTCATATTGTTCTTAATTTTATATTTGTATGATAATTATCTTTTTTTATATTAAATGTGGTTATTATTTATATATGAAATATTTGAAAATTAATGTTAATAAAAATAAATAAATTGTTGTTATTTTAAATTTTTATTATTATAATTTTTAGAGATATGGTTGATGTAAAATTATAAAGTATACAGTACAATATACTAATGAACTATTTTGCAATTTTTAAAAAATTTAGGGACTATTTCATGAATTTAAAAAATTGTCCGAAACAATACCTGATATTGACGTGTATCAGTATAGTACCGTACCAGAACTCAATCTAATACCAGGGCTGATACAGTAATTATAACATTGGTTGGGACTAAATTAGGAGAAAAAGATGCATTGATTCCTTTATTATAGCTCCAATCAGATGATCCTTTCATTGATTATAAATTGGAAAAGCAACGAGATAAAGGACCAATCAAGTAAGGTTGGTGAATTATTATGTTCATTGCCTAAAATGTTATGTAGCAGTACTATCTTTGGTCTTTATATATTGGATAACAAGATATTAGAGACGAAATTGTATTTGGTGTATATTATTTCCTTTGTACTAAGCTCTAGTAAGCTCATTGGATTAGGCCTATTAGAACAAGAATAAAGTTGCATAATCCTATGATATTATTCTTATATGTTGATTTATCTATATTACATTAACTTACTGAGGTATTGAATATTTATTTTAGGAAAGATTATACATAAGGTTATTATTTGAAGTAGTAACTGAATTGTTTTTGTTCTGATCAGTTGTACAGTTTATTTATGTTAGATTGCAGCGATAATTTCCAAAGTTACGAACTCTATATCTTTTATTAATACAATATTAAATTCAAATAATGATAATGTGATTTGTTATTGTGGGTTAAATATCCCGTTAAGAACTTTATGAAGTGATCATAACCCAAGGAGGAGATTTAATGGATACTTCAAATATCTGATAAGTTTTTACTTTTAATAAGGTTAAAATGTTGATACGTGTAATGTTTATCTTGTTAATTAATTTTTGTTTCAGGCTGAAAGGTGTAACTTTTTTCTAGTGGTACGATGAGAAATTTATCGAGAGGACTATTAAACTTATTTATAAATTAAGTATATATGTAAAGAAAGAGTTTCAAATAACCATAGTCGAAACAAGTACAACAAAAGAGATTGAAGAGCAGATAAAGCTCATGAAGCAAGACATTAATTTGCAAATAAATGAGAAAATTTAATTGAAATTTATTTTAGTGATTATTGTAATATAATTTATTTTGCTTATGGTGGATGTCAATTTTAAAAATGTTATGGAAAAATGACACTACATTGCAATGTTTTGTTTTAAACTTTAATTCTAATTAATGTAATGATTGCTTACTATAACATCTATTGAAATACAATTTGTAATTACATAATAAATGTGATGATTCCTCAAGATTTCTTTTTTGATACGTGTAAAATAAGCTATTTTTATTCAATTGTCGAACTTAAATAAATCATTTCAATGGATTTTTTTAGTAAATATACAATTATTAAGAAATGTATAAATTAATAAAAAATTACTTTCCTTATAAGTCTTTGAATAATAAGTATTTGGATGTTTCTTATAAAAACCTTAAGATAACAATCCTTAATGTGGCAATTTTAGTTAATTTTATAAGGATTTCTTATAATTTAAACTATTCTAGAAAGAAACTTTTATAAATATAAATTATAAATAAAAATATATGAATTTTAGTTTTAGTACAACAAAGGATTTATATAAATATTTTATTTTATTAATCGTTATGATTTCACAACCTAATTAGGTATTGATCGCCACATGCCCTATAAAATATTTTAGTTATGTCTGCCTAGTTTATATTCCTTAAGTCACAATACTTAAATAAAATTATAAATATGAAAAATGAAAAATGAAATAATGAAATAATATAATCTATAACTCAAAGATTCAGTATAATATAACATAAGTAACATAAGTATAAATGTAAACTGTTGAAAATATCTTTATTTTATATAAGTTTTTTACATTTCGTAGAAATCTAAAGAAATCTATTAAAAAGACAGAAATAAAATTCAAAATGAAATAAAAGTATAAACCCATTCAGGAACAAGAAAATGGCATCGTGGTTGAATTGTTATTTCAATAAGAAATGAATTTGATAAATTTGATAAACAACTTTTTATAGTTATCAAAACTCAACTTTCTTGAAAATTGAAAGAAAAGCCCCTGCGTCAGAAGAGAATTTAGAAAATATTCACTATCAAAAAAAAGAAAAAGAAAATGAGGGCTAGAATTTGCATATTGATTCCGTTTTTGTAATTTTATTTTTGTTGAACCGTATGTATCAAAAGGTACATGTATGGTTATTAGGGAATAGAAATTTATCATTACTTTTTAAAAAATGCAAGGTAGTTGCGAGAAATGTCGGCCTTAGAATAAAAAAAGGCATATTCTTTAATTGAATCCAAATTGCATCCCGAACTCATCCTATAGATTGATATTTTCTTCAAAAATTAAGAAATTCAGATTAAATGTGTCCTAAGAAAAAAAATAAAGAAAGGAATTAGGGAAGAAGAATCAATCTTTTTATTTTTATTTTTATTTAAAAAAAAGTCACAAGGACATACAAAAAAATGTATTGATAATAAATCAAATAAAATATCTTATACATGAATAATCTTTAATTTAATTTGAAATAAAATGGATGTGATAAGATCAACGTTTCAAATTTCGTATCATACTGGCTGATACTGGTCGAAAAGTACCGTAACGGCCAAAAAATGGGATGAAATCTTGTTATATGGCACCAACCAGTATCGCCAATTTCATGTGGTACCAGTTGATATCGTAAAGTTCAAGAAGTCCAAGGATTATTTTGCAAAAAAATCAAAATTTAACACCCACCCCCCAATTCACCTCTGTCATTTTTTTTTATTTTGTCTTTCTCACATTTTGCATTTCTCTCTTAGTCTCTCTCTCTTGGTCTCTCCTCATCTCTGACTTTCCTCTCGGGTGACTCTCCCTCATGTGTTGTTGTCATTGGCCACCATGCACTCAACATTACCCCATCGTTGTCTCTTCCTCATAACTCACGCATAGCACACTATCATCGTCTCTTCCTTACGCACAATGCACCACTAGCCACCCATTGCCCAACTGCTCTCCGTCGCTTTCCAAGTTCCAACCATCCACTGCCTAGTGCCTATAGTTATCTATAGAGTGTAGGTCTAGAATTTCAATTTTCAAATCCAGATCCAAACCCAACTCGGTTTGGCTCGAACCGAATCAAACATAACTGATTTGACTCTTAAATGCATTTTCTAAATTTTTGGTGTATTTTTGTTTGAATTGCAATTGCATTGTATTTGGTTGTGTCATGTGTGTTTTATGATGGTTGGAATTGTTGGAATTATTTATGTGAGTTGGCAAATTTGGGTTTGTTTGAAAGTTGGAAATATTTATGTGAATTGATTCAATTTCAATGTAATTTAGGCATTGTCAATTTCTGAAGAAAATTAATGCACAGGAAAATTTTGGGTTTGAGAGTTGGAATTGTTTGTATAAGTTGGTTCAATTTCAATGTAATTTAAGCATCATCAATTTCAAAATGAATGCATTAAGTTATTAATTTATATGAAACATATAATTTACTAATTGTTGTTTATATATAAAAGTATCTAACATATGATTAATCATTTAAATATAAGTTTAATATATAATTAAATCATTTAATATATGTAATTAAGTTAAGAAAATTAAATGTTTGCATTTTTATATTGTTTATTGGTGAATTATGTTGGATGAAATTGAATTATGTAGTGTATGTTAACTCTTCATTGTGGAGTTAGCTTGAGTAAGAAACTAAGAATGTTGACTAAAACTGGCAAATGAAAGATTGTTAAATTAAAGTTAGGGATTAGGATTTTAGTAATAATGATGATTGAAATTAGTTAAAAAAACAAAATAACCATAAGCATTACAAATTGAATTGTATAAGTAAACAAATGATATTAGTTTATAGTTGAATTATGAGATTAAATAAACGAAGTTGTAAACTTATAGCTGTGAGCTATAGTTGAAGTTAAATATGTTATAGTTAGGAGTGTATGTCTTTAATTTATGGTTAAACGATGTAATCATATGAAATGAGTTATATTATATAAGATGTATATGTGTATTATGTAATTGTGTATGTTGCATACTTGAATTGTTAGTTTTTGAACTATTGGTAAATTGCATTAAATGAAATTGAATTGTGTATAATGTAATCATGCAAAATGATTTATATTATATAAGATGCATGTGTATTGTGTATGTTGAATACTTAAATTATTGGTTTTTGACTTATTAATGAATTAGGTTTGATGAAATTGAATTATTTATGATATAATCATACAAAATGAGTTATATTATATAAGATGTATATATGTTTTATGTAATTATGTATGTTGAATACTTGGATTGTTGGTTTTTGACTTATTAGTGAATTGTGTATCATGTAATCATAGAAAATGAGTTCTATTATATAAGATGTATATGTTTATCATGTAATTGTGTTACTTTGGACTTTTGAGTTAAACAATACATATTTTATTATAGTAGTTGATAATGAAATTATGTGTTCTTTATTTTGATATGAAGTTATAAGTTAACTTTGATATATGTCTTTATTTATTTTTACATATAAATGGAAGGAAGTTCAAGTACTCCTAATAATTCAACCGCTTTAGGAAGATACAATGATCCAGTTTGGGCTTATGTTGTATTAGTCAACAAAATGGAGAACCATACCATTTAATTGTCTTGTAACAAGCATTTGAAAGGTGGAGGAATCACCATATTAAAGAAGCATTTATTTGTGATTAAAGGTGATATGGAGCCTTGTAAAAAAGTGAGTCATGGTGTGAAATGACAAATGAAAACTTTGCTTGAAGAGTATCAACACAAGAAAGATAAAAGGCAGAGATTGAATTATGTATAATGGAAGTTCGTTTGCTGGTGTTCAGGATGATAGTGGGAATGTTGAAGTTGGTAGTATTCCTACCCAACAAGAAGTAAACGTTGCAGCTAGACCTAATGTTAGGAAAAGAAGAAGTAATATGTCTATTTTTTTTGCACTAAGAACAACTTCTAGAGCTTAGCCTTTGATTTGTAGTGACCTACAATCAAGAGAAGTGACTCATAATGTGGATATAACAATGACTAGATGATGGTATGATTCAGGTATAACATTCAATGTTTCCCAGTCTTTTTATTATCAGCCTATGGTAAATAGTATTGCCTCTTACGGTTTGGGATAAAAGCTTCTTCAATTGATGACTACAGAGGTAAACTTTTGAGTAGCTATATTTATGAAATTAAAAGTTATTTAGATGAAGGAAAAATGGCTTGGGCTATTTTTGGGTGTTCAATCATATGTGATGGTTGGGCAAATAGGAGACATAAGCCTATTATTAAATTTTTTAGTTTATTTTACAAAAGGCTCAATGTTTTTGAAGTTTATTGATGCATTTGGCCTTGTTAGGAATTTTAATACTTCATTTAAAATATTTGATGAAGTCGTAAATGAAATAGGGCTAGGAAATATTGTTCAATTCATTACTAACAATGATTCCGCTTATAAAATGGCTAGAAAAGATTATAAAGCAAGTATAACTCTTTTTATTAGACTCTTTGTGCTGCAAATTACATTGACTTGATGTTGGAAAATATAGGAGATACTAGGTATTTTCCTATTATTGATGAGATTGTGCAAAAAGTAAAAAAAGGTGACCAAGTTTATTAATAATAGTACATGAGTCTTAAAATTAACGACAAAGGATTTCACCAATGGTAGATATTTATATCGTCCTATTGTTATAAGATTTGTAACAAATTTCTTATCACTTCAATGTTTTATTATGATGAATGAGCCAAATGTTTACAAGTGATAAGCGGGTTGCATCTTAATATGCTAAGTCTAATGCTACATTGGAGGTTTTCAGAATTATACTTGAAGATACTAAATTTTGGCCCCAATGTCAATTTGTCATCTGAGTTTGTGAACCTTTGATGAGGGTACTTCATCTAACTAATAGTGATGAAAAGGCAATAATGAGTTTTTTTATGATGTCATAGAGAGGGCGAAGGAAGCAATCAAGGCTGATATGAAAAATAGGCCTTCTTTATACACACCTTATCTTCAGATCATCAGTGAGAGATAGGAAAGACAATTTATTCTCTATTGTTTACAACTGGGGCATTTTTGAATCCTAGTTTCTATTTTAGACCAAGTTTACAAAGAAAGTTAAAGTTAATAGGTGAATGCTATTAACTGTTACAACAGTTGTTGCGCATGAAATGATGCAAAATTTTCTAAGCTCACAAATGGAGATTTATAAAGAGGCTTCTGGAGATTTTGGGATGCTAATTGCTATTTGTTAAAGAGAAAAACTTAATCCAAGTCTTTTCACTTTTGCTACCTACTGAAAATTAATCATCCCTTTATATTGTATACAATGCTACTTTTGTTATCTTACAACTTACAATTTCTTGGTGGGACCAATTTAGAAGTAGTGTTCCATAATTAAAAAAGCTTGTAATTTGAATTCTAAGTCAATGCATGAGTATAATAGACTATGAAAGGAACTAGAGCACATTTGACTTCATCCATTTCAATAAAAGGAATAGAGTGGAGTACAAAAGATTTAATAACTTGGTCATTATTCAATACAATTTAAAGCTTCAGGAAATGTATGTTATTATCATTATTAAGTTAAATAATTTCTTATAATTTTTAATAATTTAATTTTATTGTTTACTTGGACTCTTAATTGAACAAGTAGTTTAGTATATCAAATTTGCATTGATAATATTGATCTTTTAGCGAATTGGGTTTCAAAGTAATTGGGTTTGATATATGAGAGTGACTAGAAGATAATCTTAGATGGGAAGGCATGTCAATGCCATTTGGTGCAATGAATTTGAATAATGGTGATGATGAAACTCCACTCAATGATGAGCTTCCTCTCAATGATGAGGATTTTGTACTAAATGAGAATTGAGGTCAGTGAAGTTATAACAGGTTTTCGATTGAATAAAGTTTTAGGTTTTTGTTTCTCCTTTTCTTGTAGTTTCACTTATATTTGATATATATATGTTAAATTCTATATATGTAATATATTTGTATCATTTTTCACTTCTAGTTAATTCTTTGACATCTATTGTTGTAAATTGTAATTGTTAGAAAGTAATGGATATTTATTATTCTTTTTATTTGATATTTTTATGTAATTATTATTTATTATATGATAAAATTGTAATATTTTAAACACTTTGTATTGTTCTCAATTCTATATTTGTATGATGATTAAATGATCTTTTTCATATTAAATGTAGTTATTATTTATATATGAAATATGTGAAAAATAATACTAACAAAAAATTGTTGTTATTTTAAATTTCTATTATTATGATTTTTAGAGATAAGGTTGATGTAAAATTATAAAGTATACAGTACAATATATTGAAGGACTATTCTGTAATTTTAAAAAATTCAAGGACTATTTTATAAACTTAAAAATTACCCAAAATGATATCTTGTATTGACCAATACCGATACCGATACCGGTATAGTAATATACTAGAACCAAATTCAATACTAGTACTGGTACTAGTACGACATTCATAACATTGGATAAGATAGAAAAAAAATTAATTTGAATTACAATTGACAATTCTAAAGATTTATTATGGACAAGCCACTATAATTGCACTTATCAAAGTAACTAGAAGAATTATTGAAATCTTTTCCGAATCTCATTATGTCCCCTAAAGAAATCAAATGTGTAAACACTTTAATTCTAAGCTTTATGATTCTTTTAGTATTCATTAAGTTTCTCGATATTTAGCCTTATGATTAGTTAGTTCTATTTCTCAATAAGGACAAAGGAAGGATATAACTTAGCATTAGAGTGTCACCTTGATATAGAAGTCATCATTTTGAGCTTGATTATCCTTAAACCTAATGAGAGTTTTTCTATTTTAACTTGCTTCCCAACCGCTGTGATCGAATGAGAATGAATAAAAGGCTCATGTGGTTGACATAAGGGGGTATGAATGGCCTTTTTTTAAAAACAAAATCTAAGTGAATATGAAGTGTATGGATACAAGTTATGCCTATAAATGAAAGACAATTTGAATCCACTTTGTCTACAAACAAGGAAGCTATAAGTAATGCAATCAAGAATCTTATGGAGAATTTGATCTTGGCTCAGGATGAATGCTGGCAACATGTTTAATATATGCAAGTTGGATGGGAAGTGGTGTTTCTAGTGGCGAATGAGTGAGTAACATGTAAAAATATGCCCTTGGGAGGGGAGAACAATTAGAAATGGTTGCTAATACCCCGTAGGTTAAGGAGCAAAAGGAGGAATTTGAGGAGGGGCTCACATCTAATTAACTAATTAGTGAGGCAATAGCTTACCAAGGTGATGATTAGTAGTTGGTTCGAGAAGATGATCAGCCACACTGGGACTAAAACATGGTCTAGAATCCTACAGGAGGTAACAGTATGGATTTGTTTTAATGAAAAAAGTCTAACAGAGTAATGTCATATGAAGGTAGAAGGCCTAAAGGTCGTGAACTTCTTTTTTGGAAAAGAAGCAATAACAGTATCTAGGGGATAAACATCAAATGACTTTGTGCTAGCAATCATGGTAATATAAAAGATGCAAACGTTATCTAAAATGATTAAGCATAAAGCATCTGTAGGTGGCTTTATAAATCTGCCATCAAATCCTAAGGCTCAACCTTGTACATGCAGTCTAAACTACTAAGCTAAAGTAGGTTAGTGGCAGAGGGATTTTTAATGGAGTGGTGAGATGCATAAAGATTGGAAAGAATACCAATGATGAAAACACTTTACTAGGCCAACACTGCCACTGAGAGATGAAAGATAAGGGAACAAATGGGATTAGATATCCTAGTATCCCTAGTCGTAAATGATAGATAATAGGTGTTGTGTGTATAGTCCTATGTAGTGATGTAGCTAACATGTTAAATATCCCACTTGGGAAGTACGTTCGTAATAATGAAACTCAAAGAAATTAACAGAGGACCACACAAGTAGTGGAGCATATAGTTTAATTCAATGCAAGCGAAGAACCTTACCAAGACTTGACATGTTACGAATCCTTTTGAAAGACATGGGTGCCTTTAGGAATGTGGACATAGGTGGTTTATGACTGCCGTCAGCTTGTGCCATTAGGTGTTGGGTTAACTCATGCAATAAGCATAACCCTAGTGTTTAGTTAGCACCGTTGAGTTTAGAACCTTAAGCAAACTTCCAGTAAGTCGGTGGAAGGAGAGGACGATGTCAAGTCATCATACCCCTTATAACTGGGCAACACACATGCTATAATGGTCTAGACAAAGGGTCACAATCTTATAAAGGTGAGCTAACTCCAAAAACTCGTCCTCAATTCAAATTATAGGATGCATCTTGACTGTATGAAACTGAAATTGCTAGTAATCATCTATCAGCCATATGATGGTGAATTTGTTCCCGACCCTTGTATACATTGTCCATCACATTATAGGAGCTGGCTATGCCCAAAGTTATTACCTTAATTGTAAGGAGGGGGATGTTGAAGGTAAGGCTACTGATTAAAAAGAAATCATAATAAGGTAGCTGTATTGGAAGGTGCAATTGGATCACCTCCTTTTTAGGGAGAGGTAATACTTGTTAGGTATTTTGTTTTGACGCTACTTTACACAAAAAAAAGGAAGTGACTTATAATATGAGTTCAACTTAATGATGGAAGTTTAATTTCATTTCTTAACAATGAAGTAAGACCATACTCATGAGTTTATTATCCTTAGTCAGAATAAGTTAATAGGATCCCTTTTTTTCTTTGCTCCCCTATATCGTCATGCAAGAGGGATATAGAGACGTAAAATAGGAAAGAAGGGGATAGGATTTCTCTCATTTTAGGCATAGTAAGCCCCCAATGGAAGGCTTACACAACATGTTATTAGTCTAGTAATAGAGCGAGCCCCTGATAATTGCATTGTTGTGCCTACGTTATAATGACTCTCAGCCATACAGATAATTCAATGTGCTCATTAGCACTTGACCATAAGATGGGGATCATTTAAGGCACATTAGTATGGCTTACTTCTCCTGTTTGAATTGAGGTTTGAAACAAAACTTATCCTCAAGAGGATAGATGAGGTGATTCAAGTGAGATCCAATATAGATCCAACTTTTTATTCACTCTTAGGATTTATGCAATCTAGGGGACCACCATGACTCCTTTCTTCTTGAGAATCTCTACATCCCTTATCAGTGGATGGACAATTCTCTCAAGCATAGGTTTAGGTTCTCCCTCAATGGGAAAATAAAATGGAGCACCTAACATATTTTTTGTAGAATAAGAACTATGGGATCATCCCTTTCATTCTTAGGTGATGGAGGGATTACACATTTGGAACCTTTTTTCATACTTTTCACGAGGTTAGGAGAAAGCTGCAATCAATAAGATTTTCAAAACCCTCCATTCTTAAAAGGGAAAATATCAAATTATTTTTCCTTTATGTATGGGTTAAAAGATTGGATTTAACTATAAGATGAATGCTTGCCTATTAAATAAACTCACTTCTTAGTATTTGACCCCTTCAGTCATTAAAAATGTCCCCAATTAGTGCAATGAGATATGTTTATTTATCTATCTCTTGACTCAATTGGGAGCAAGTTTGAAAAAAGATCTTAGAGCATCTAAGGTAGATCAGGGGTTCTCTTAACTCCTTTTTTCTTCTCATTGAAGATATTTCAAAAAGATTTGCCATGGTGAGGAAAAAATTTGGGAATAAACACACTTAGAGAGCACAATACAATTGAGAGTTATATGTTAAGTTTGGGAAGGATGAATTACTCTCTAAAAGGAATATATTCATTCTCTCTTAATTTGTTGGACAATAGGTGCAGTAATTTACTTCACAGGTGAGGTCTTTACTTCAAATCTAAGATTGCCTATCTGCAATAAAGAAAGAATAGAAGAAGCATTTGACTCCTTTATGCATGCTCTATTTGGCTCGGGGGGTATAAATCAGTTGGTACAACTTCGTTCTTGCAATTAGGTTATTGCAATTACAGGTTGATGTTTAATTGTCTAGCGATAAAGATAATATCTCATACCTAAATAAGTGGCTCACTCTTTCTAAGTAATGAGGAAGAAGACTGAAATATGCCATTAAAAGACTTTACTGAAACAAAGATAAATTGTCAAGAACGTATAAGAGGTAGGATGATAGTTGGTTAGATTTAGTATGGATCGTACATAAACAATTGTTGGAGTCAACAACTCTCTTAGGGTTCCTTCATCTAGGATCCCTAGAGAAGAGGATCAAGTTGGCCCTTGTTCGTAGCTTGATACATTATCTCCCTTCAACCCTTTAATAAAATACGACAAAAGGAAGGAAAATCCATAGATTGACCCCATCGTCTCCACCCTGTGGGAACTACAAGATCACCCCAAGGATGCCCTTGGCATCCAAGGTTCATGGACTTAATAAGTGGAATTCATTAGCTATCCACTCTCAGGATGGGCAGCAAGGGTTAGATAAGTGCAATCACTCATTCTTATTCTTAAACCAACATTTATAAGACTAAAAAGTGTGGTAGAAATGGGGGATCTCTCTGTTCCTAGTTTCATTGGATCGAAAACCACATGAATCCTTAATTAGAATGTGATTCCAACTCAAAACCTTTTGATAAGAGTTGCTTTTTAGAGAGCATAGTATAATGAAAGTTATAAGTTGTGTTCAGCGAAGGGGAAGGGAAGTTATTGTCTATCATTAGCCTCTATAGTAGAATTAGTCAGGGGTTGAGAGGTGGTGGTTTACCTTGTGGCAGATGTTAATAGTTCAAGTCTACTTATCTCTAACTTGTGAACTTAATAAGTACAAAACTATATGATAGAACCGTTTTTTTTTTATTTGGCTGTTTGATTTATGATTTCTCATTTATGGAAATTGATAAGATCCTTCCTTTTATTTTAGTAGCACTTTAGGATGGCATAGTCTTAACCTTAAAGTTAAGGGTGAGGTTCAATGGGCAAGCAAGAAACAACCTAGCAAACTAAAACATCTTAGTAACTAAAGGAAAAGAAAGCAAAAGTTATTCTTGTAATAGCAACGAGTGAAATAAGAGCAACCTAAACTATGAAAATGGAGTTATGGAGAGTAATACAAGCATCATGTTGTTAGGTAAAGTGGTGGAGTGCTACACTTTAGATGGAAAAAGCTCAGTAGCTAAAAGCATCACTAGCTTATGCTCTAACTTAAGTAGCATAGGGCATATGTTGTGAATTAGCAAGGCCCACCTTGTAAAGTTAAATACTTCTAGGTTATTGATAGCAAAGTAGTACCATAAGGGAAAGGTGAAAGGAATCCCTATTAGGGAGTGAAATAGAAGATGAAATTGTGAGCTCCCAAGTAGTGGAAGGAGCCTAGGCTTTAATCGCATGCCTATTGAAGAATAAGCAGACGACTCTAGGCAGTGGCTTAATTAAAGTAACCAACCAAATTTGTAGCAAAAGCTAGTCTTCAGAAAGTAATCGTCATTGCTTATGGACTTAAACTTGGGTGATCTATCTATGACTAGAATGAAGCTTGGGTGAAACTAAGTGGAGTTTCGAATAGAATGATGTTGAAGAATCAATAAATGAGTTATGGTTAGGGGTGAAATGTCATTCGAACCCAAAGCTAGATGGTTCTCTTTGAAATGCATTGAGGAGTAACAGTTGACTGAAAATTTAGGGATAAAACATTGTTTTGGTGAAAGTTACGAGAGTGGTGTCAAATTGAGGCAAACTTTGATTACTATATATGACCTTATAATAATAGGGGTTAAGGTTATCTAATGAGATGATAGGGGGATAAGCTTCATTAACAATAGAGAAACGACCCTAATCACCAACTAAGGCTCCTAAATGATTGCTCAGTGATAAAGAACGTAGGATGCAAAGATAGTCAGGAGGTTTGCCCAGAAATAGCCACTCTTAAAAAAGTATGTAATAGTTCATTGATTGAACACTTTTACATTGAAGATGAATAGGGCAAAGTGATCTACCAAAGCTGTGGGATGTAAAGATGCATTAATAAGGGCACATTCCGCCTTAAAGAGAAGCACCCATGAGTGCAGGGGTGGATGAAGCAAAAGGGAGAATTTCAGCTTGCGTAACACAAACATTAGTGAGAATCCAATGCTTGAAAAACTTAAGGGTTCCTCTACAAGGTTCATCTATAAAGGGTGAGTCAAGGTGGTAGAACTATCGTAGGTAACCCAAATTAATTCCTAGATTCTTACAATTAAAAACAAATGTAATATAGGGAAGTATGAGTTGTTCCCGCAAGAAATTCTAACTCATCAATTGTTAAGAAAATGAATAATTAATGAAAAGGAGGGGGTTATGAAATTTGTAATAAAGAAAATAAAATAAGTAATAAAATGAGAGTTTTCAACAAAACAAACCTTGGTTTATGGTCACTCCCATCCTTTAAAACTACAATTGATCATTGGCATAAAATTAATTATTTTGTCAAGTATATATTCGTTGTGATAGTAAATATATGTCTTTCCTTATGATTAGTTAATCAAAAACACGTAATTTAGTTAATCCTTATTGTTTAATAAAGATATGATCCAAAATTTAATTAAACAATAGCCTTAAGAAAAGAAAGACCATTAAAGCAAGACCATATAACATATATGGTTGTATTTAATCTAGTTAATTGCTTTTCCTAAGAGAAATAATTTAAGATGTAGGAAATTAAAAATCCTAGTTGCTATAAATGATTAAAAGACTTTAAATTTTACGTATTCAAACTTTAATCTATCAAATGATTTCAACTAATAAATTAATCTCGTGCATTAAACATTAATAAAAAATAATTATAAAATAGAAGAATAGATAAGCAATACAATATATGAGTAAGCAAAATACTTCACTATAAGGCCCAATTGTAACATCCCGTTACCTATATTAAGGCAAAAACAGTAAATGAGAGAAATTGCTGAGAAATTAGGAAACACATTTCATGCTCATGCATAATATGTCATACACATACACATGAATAGTGAAATTGTTGCACATGAAAATAATTATACATGCATTCATGAATAATTCCAGGTATAATTGGATTGATTTGTGTATTTTTTAGAATTATGAATGTTTTTACATTGAAAATTTTATGGGTTAGTGAAATTGTAATATTTTTGAATTTTGGTGATTTTAGGATTTATTTTCAAAAATTATAAAGAATTATGGAAATGTATGGAAAATAGAAATAGAAATAAAATAATACTAGAGAATTTACAAATGATTTTTTGAAAATTTCGGATGACTTAGAATTTGTAAGAAGTTGATATTGAAAATATTGGAGATAATTGTAATGAAATGATGAAAGTTATGGGAGCTAGTTCAAAGATAACTGGTTAGTTTGGGAAATTAGCTAAGGGTGTAAGAAGTGGACAAGTGTCCATGTTTAAAGCTAATTTTTTTTAACCTTGGAAAGACCAAGTGTTATATCCTTGTTTTTCATCTTTCTCGAAGCTTCTTCCTTAAGATCTTCCCTAATACAGAATTTTTCATCAAATACTTTCTAAGAGCTTTCTTTGTTTTTCCATATTCCACACCACTTCCCCACTACTATTTGTTCTTCTGCCTAAGAAAAACTAGAAGTGAGTCAATGTTCATAGTGGATACGTCTATTTGCATGGAGTTAGGGCTTGAAGATAATTGAAGATTTTGGGATTTTCCACAAGTAAGTAGTGAATAAATCCTTTGGATTTATGGAGTTATGAAATGAATTCGATGAATTATTGTCATTACATGATCATGGTATTTACGTGTATATATTCATGAACACTATGTAAATGGGATAAAAATTGTGGATATGGTGTTATTTAGTTTTGGATGGATTGTTAGTGATCAGATGTTGTAGAAATGAGTTTTGGAGTTTGAAATAGCAATAAAATAATGTATAGGATTAGTGTAAAGAATTATAGTATGAAAAGGTGATATACAGATGCATGCTCTGCTTTCTTTTTCTTCATTGCGCATGTAAATATATATGTGTGTGTGTGTGTGTGTGTGTGTGTGTGTGTGTTTACGTAGGTAAGTGAAAGCTTTAAGGATGATCAAGAAAACGGTCTTTGAGTTGAAGAGTAGTTGTAAAATGATGGTCTGAGATAGGAATGAGTGTTTAAATGGAAGTTGAGAGGAAACATGGAGATTGAGAATGAAAGTTGGAAATGCAGAAAGTTGGCAGAGCATGAATAGGTTGAATATGAATTTTTGGCTTTTGATGATTTTTGATTTTAACTTGTATATTTTGGAGTAGTATGAATTTATGGTGAATGAGTTGTTTGAAATGGAGTAGAAAAAATTAGAAAAAAAAATTGAAGTGTTCAATTTTAGAGAATAAAGTTTGGAAATTTTCTGGGAATGAATAGTAACAATGTTGAGTTTTGATCTAAAACTTCCGTGAATTTACTGTATTGATTTAGGCATATTTTGACAAAATTGTCTTCAAGAAAGTTGTAGATCTTTTTTTTAGCTTTCCATTGATATAAAGTATGAAATTTTTTGGACATTGGAGTTGAGAGATATGATATTTAGAAGTCTATCATGTTGCATGGGATGGGCAATCGCTGCCGTGCACAGGTCGCGATCGTGCATAAATCCTCCCCTGCCCAGCCTAAACATGTTCCACTATTTTAGCCATAACTTTGTCATCTGAGCTTCAAATGACCTAATTTTTAAAGCATTGGATTCATAACACATACCTCTATCACTCCATAAAAGTTATAGCTTTTGGTTTTGATTCGAAAAATATTGATCGAATCAAAGTAAGGGTATCGGTTGGAAGAGCATGAATTGGATATTGTACTGAACATATTCTAATATTTTAATAATATCTTGATCTGTAGGATTCCAAATAAGATGAATTTTAAATTGGAGTAAACTAGCGATATAGGCCTACAAATTGTATCAAGAAGTAGAATTTTGATTCTTTCTCTAAGATATTGAATTTCTAGATGGAATTTGTACATAGTACACTGTTATTGAATGTGAACAACCCGATAATGTTGGAGGTATATCTTCCAAATTACTAAACTAAATTGAGTGATTTTGGTGTCAATGGAAAGATAAGACATAGAGGAAAACTTTTCTAGAAGAGAGTATGACCAAATTACATCAGTTTTACTTTTTCTTGAATGTGAATAGTAGACCCAAAAGTGTGACTTGGAAAAAATTCTGAAGTGAGTCAATGAGAAAGGAATGGAGATTTTAATGGTTTTAGTGAGGCATAAACCTAAGTATAAATTATACTTAGATGATTTTTGATATGGTAATGATTTTGTAATGAAATTAAAGGAAAGATACCCATGATTTTCATGAACATGCATTATACATAATTTGTTTCATACATGTGCATTATTGAACAATTATAATTGTGCAAAGTTGTAACGTGTGTGAAATGTGTATTGCATAAATAAACTGTGCAAGTTAGAACATCCACATTCAGGCATTTCCAGAATTTGAAAGCAAATGCTAAACTAGAGCATACTGTGAGTAGACCTAGATGGTCTCATTTCAATGTTTGTTTTGATTTTTTGTATTAATTGACTGTTGAATGTTGATATGAATGCGTCTTGACCGTTAATTCTGAATAGAAGATCCGATGATTGTGATGATTGATGAGATATTGAAGTGTTGCTTGTATGTGAATGAGATGAACTAAGTGTACTTAATGTGATTGTTAAATGTGTTATGAATGGGCATTTGCATGTAAGTGAAAGTGCGATTCTCAACTTAATGTTGAATGCCGGACTAAGGCTCGATGATATGGGAATGAGATTGAGTGGGATCATGCAAATGTGACTGATGCATTTTATTTCATGAATGCATGAAATATAATAGCTGTTGTGACCAGAGTAGCTACTGATCAGAGCTTAAAACTCAACGAGTGAAAAATGAGCTTCGAGCTTAAAAGTGAATCAGAGCCTCAGGCTCAACGTTTAATAAGCCCTGTATCCCCCAAGTGGATAAGGGACAGTTATCAATGAGCCCTATATGGGACAATTTAAGCACTTGGTCACAACAAAGTAACAAATGGAAAGTTGGTATCATGTGCACTGCATATGCATAATATGAGTGATTATATCTATTGAATATGAAGTGTGAAACGCTGTGAATGTGATTATGTGTTATGTGACTAGGTGAGTCATCGATGATGGTCACTTATTGAGTTCACAAAACTCACCCAAAATTTGCAATTATTTTTCCAGGACTCAGAAGAATACCCCGTTAGGCAAACGAGAGTATAATTACTGCATGCAAGGGAAAGATAGAGGTCGAGATCAGTATGCGTCTGTATTAGTGTTATCCTATTCTTGTAATTTGTATTCTGCAATTTCTATAGAATAGTGTTTTATATTTGTAATGGGCCCCAATTGGTTATTGAAATTATATTGATTGTAAGGTGTTGATTGAAAATGTTAAGAATAAAAGTGGGCCCAAATTGATTACTGATTTTCGCGTATTTGATTGTATTCAAAAAAAATTTATACCGAGTTTTGATTGATTGAGTATTATAGCACGTCACCCTCGCAGGTCACAAATTCGGATACCACTTAGGATGTCGGGTACGTGTCTTGCAGGAGTTGGGTGTGACACCAATTGCCTCTTAATCTTTAAAGTTCCAAAAGGGCATTCACTTCTTTCAAACAAGAATAAAAGACTCGGCCAATAATTGCCATTATTACCACTAAAAACTAAAGAAAGATTACTGTAATATCTACTAAAGAAAGGAAGAAAAGATGACTCTAAAAAGCAGAAAAATTGATGCTTTGCTCCTTTATACCTTGGCTCTATTTATAGCTTTCAAACCCTATATGAAAATCTTATGCTTGTGATCTTTTGTATCCCCCAGATCATAACTTCATTGATTTTTCATCCAAATCTGGACAAGATAAGGTTTTAAAATATTTTAACACAATTTTCTCTTGCAAGTTCGAAGTTTGAAATTTATAATTTTCACCAAGCATGCCCACATTTCAAATCACGTCAAACTATTTTTCCAGATTTTACTTTAATTCCCATAATCTAATCCTAATTTAAAAAATAAAATAATTTATTAGCCCAGATTTTCTTAATTATTAGTGATATTACTTATTTATTACAAGCTTTTTAAATTTATATTAAGAATCAAATCATTTTCTTATAAAATATTAAATTTGAACACATTAAGATAAGATTATAAAGGATTTTGAATGCTAAAAATTAGTAAAAATTATAACTTATCAAATTCCCCCATACCTAATCCTTACTTGTCCCTAAGCAAATGAGAAACTAACAAAATACAACAACAACATCCTAGTAGAAGTCCCATTCAATGCAGGGTTTGGAGAGGCTAAGAAGTACATAACCTTACCCCTAACTGATAGAGAGGTTGTTCTGATAAACCCACATAAAAAATATCTAATAAATAATTAATATGTAAACTAAGTAAGGATATGTTTAGGCTAAATAAATAAGAGGGAAGTACTACATATTAAATGTTTAAGCTAAATATAAGATATAAGACCCAAAGGAAAATGTTTAAAAGACTTATCAAAAAGAGAAGGACTTCTCTATGTGAGATCTTGTACCCGTATCTTAGTATATCAAAGTTTTCTATTGAGGGCTATGCCCTCAATAAGTTCCAATAGAGATATATCAATATTGATCACCTCCCCTAGTTTTTCTTAGGTCTTCCTTTTTTCTCTTACATTCCTAAGTATAATCTTCTCATATCTTCTCACTAAAGCATCAAGTTGTCTCCTTTTAACATGTTTAAACTACCTAAGCCTTGTCTTTCTTATTTTTTCATTAATATTATACACCTTAATTTGTCTCTTACTTTTACATTCTTGAACATATCTCTTACGGTAAAATTGCATATCCAATAGAGCATCCTCATTTCCCTCACCATTAACTTATGACTATGCACTTGTTCAATGGTATCTTCTTGTAATATAAAACTCTTGATGTACTTCTCCATTTGAGCTACACTGATCAAATATGGTGAACAATGTATTTATCGATCTCTCTATTGATTTAGAAGATAGACCATAGATGCTTAAAATACTCTTATATGGTATAACCAATCTTTACCTCCACATCAGAAACCACCCCATAGCCCAAAAAGTTATACGCTAAATACTTAGTCTTAATCTTGCTCAATTTAAATTCCTTTGACTCTAAGGTATCCCTTTAAAGTTCTATCTTGACATTGAAACCCTTTTTGTCTCATCCACTAAAATAATGTCGTCAATAATCAATATGCAACAAGTTACATCCCCTTGAATATTCTTGGTGAGTTCATTCATTACTACTGCAAACAAAAAGGGACTCAATAAAGAGCCTTAGTGTAGCCCAATATTGATAAAAAATGCTCTATTTCTACTCGTTTCGCCCTTACTCTAGTCTTCATACCTTTATGTATATCCCTAATACCCGCACATAGAAGAGTAAGCTAATCTTTCTTTTAAATTATGTTTCCTAGGAGATATTAAAACTACATAGATTATCTATATTGTTTCTACTATTATTAATCAAGGAGAAAATAGCAAATGAGCGTGGGATAATAATTTCATATTGACTCAAATCAATCCATATGTGCCTATTTTAAATAAGATTCTGGTTAGAAGTATACAAGTACTGTAATATACTTCCCCATAGGTATCTGGCAACCATTTATGTAAAGGCATAATTGTTGATTTGACAGTAAAAGCAATAAGAAATGCAATATACAATAATATTTCCAAAATTATAGGATATGGTTGATTGACTAATATTGTAAAATGGAATTTTGGTTTATTAGAACCATATAAAGTGATTCCTAAAGCTCCCAATAATAAGAAAACAAAGCTTCTAACTGTATATAAAATAAACTTTGTGGTTGAATACAACTGCTTCTTTCCCCCCATATGGCTAGAAGTAGATAAACATAAATTAATTCTAACTCCCTCATGATGAAAAAAAGTAAAAGATGTTGAGAAGAAAATAATCCTATTTGACCATTATATATTGCTAACATCAGAAAAGAGAATAATTGGGAATCCTGAGTAATCGGTCAAGCCATTAAAGTAGTTAAAGTGGTCATAAATCGTGTCAGAAAATAGGCCCTTGAGAAAGTCCATTTATTCCCAATCTACAGTAAAGATAAAAGAATTTTGGTCCATTTATAGTTCTCTTTTAATTGAATTAATGGATTATGTGACTAGAAATAATAAGAAAATGCCTAGTTCATTAAAAGAAGTTCTAATATATATATATACCTCCTAATTAACTTATTTCCTTGAGGGGAAAAGAAAATTAAGGAAACTGGGAGTATCAGTAAAACTACAAATATTGTTAACCAAGGAAGGAAGTTGTGGTAAAGAGATAGATTTTCTGTTACAATAAATTGATATTACTTATTCAACAAATTCTATTGATTTATGGAGATTGATTTTCTATTACAATAAATTGACAAAACAATAGCCATCCTAATAGTTGAACTATAAAAAAATTGACAAAATATTTCCTTTTAATTAGTGATTATCAAAAAAGTCAGAAAATGTTACCAAATTAATATTAACTACATTCAATATAAGTTCAAGACACACAAGGGCTTTAACCATATTTTGAATCGTGATCAATCTATAGATACTAATAGAAAATAAATAGGCACTCAAAACAAATGTATGTTTGAGCATGGTCAAACAACCCCTTATCAATTTCAATTAAACATTAATAAATTAGATTGACCAGAATAAGTATGTTACAAGGACACAAAGAAATATATTGATAATAAATCAAATAAAAGAACATATGCATAAATAATCTTCAAATCAATTTGAAATAAAATAAATGTGATAAAGATATAACTAAGTTCAATTAAAATTATGATTGAAAATTCTAAAGATTTATTATTGACAAGCTACTACAATTACACCTATCAAAGAAAATAAAAGAATTATTGAAATGAACTTAAATGGAAGAAAAAAATCTATTGATAAATGAGTTTCAATTTGTTAAACATTACTTTCAAATATTGCTTGCTTTTGCAGTCCAAATAATACCATACCAAGATGTATTAGGAATTCTAATTATAGGTAATATCTCAAGAGCAAAGATTAGGGTGTCTAACATATGGGTTATAGATACATCAATTATTCTATGGATTCTCACATGGTTTAATAGCTTGAGACAACTTTGGTTTGACTCAATAAGTCTCAATGAATCACTAAATTTGAAAGTTGGTATGCTATAATATATCTTGTGAACTTAAAAGCATCCTAACCCTTTCCCATATCACATGTTTATATATAGCTGAGATAATCAAGGTCAAAATTTTAAAAAATGTTTGTTTTCCTATCAATATATTTCAACTCAGGTTTTGCTATGAACTTCCCACCTTAACAACCTTATAGAACCATAGGCCATTATTAAACATATTCATAATCATTACAAAACATTGATAAAATACATTTAGTTTGCACATACATGTTAACAAAATGAGTGATGATTGAATCAAAACAATGCAAGTGAGAATTGCCAAATTAAAACAAAGCACCTGATAAGGATGAGCCTCACATAACATAAATTAATAGCTAAAAAATTATGTAATTAGCATTTAAAACATGATAAACAAACCTAAAATCACTATACTAGAAAAAATAAGGAGGACATGATATAAAAATAAAAAAGACTTTAAATCTAATAGTAATAATAAAAAGAAAGAGTAAGTATTTAGTTTGTGTATATATACAACTTGAATATATGTG
>JANVCQ010000007.1:25345503-25362159 GCA_025531925.1 Erythroxylum plowmanianum | reverse complement strand
AATGTAGCAAAAGTAGGAACCAAGATACAAGCAAAACTACAACCACTCCCAATAATACAACATCCTTTTCCACAACAACCATTAATAGATAGAAGACATTCTTTTTCAAAAGCATCATCTTCGACTACCCCTCTCTTAAGATCATCTTCATTAAATTATCCGAAATCTCTGTATATAGAAAGACCACTTCGCATCACTGAACCCTATAACAATAAACAATTAGATAAGATTCAGGATCAAATCACACAACTCAGTACTTATTTAGTTCATAAATTATGAATTCATTAACTATACAATTAGATAAGTTAGCATAAAAACAATCAATATTAGAAGAAAAACTAGTAGAACTCATTCAAAATTAAGTAGAGATTCTAACTCTCTTACAACAAATGCAAGAAAATTTAGAAAAAATACACGAAAATGATCAGACTCGCGAGGACGAGGACTCGCTCTCACCAGATTAGCCATATTTTATGAATTTATTATTATTATTATTATTATTATTATTATTATTATTATTAATTTTATCAATTATTTTTAATTTGATTATTATTATTATTATTACTTATTAGTTATTTATTATTATTATTATTATTATCAATTATTATTATACAAAATTAATTTTCTTCTTTTTCTTTTTCTTCTTCATATTATTATTTAAATTCTATTTTTAGTATTAGGACCTCTTCGTCTTCTTCTTCTTCTCCTCTCAGGTACGCTCTCTTTTTTCACTCTTTGACACAAGTTTTGGAGTAAAGTTATCATCTTGTTTTGAACCAACTACCAGATACGCTGTACTCGGTGCTGGTTTCGTCGACATCTCCGTTGATTGGCATTTGTTGAAGGCAACTCGTTAGCCCTTATTCCCCACACCACCTCACAAGACAAAATAACAAGAGGAACGAGGCTAAAAGAATCAAAATGAAGAACAATTAAAAGACATTACCAGTCAGAGGCGGCAAGCTTGAGCAAGATAGACTGAAGAGAAAAGGAGCCCAACTCCTTTTGGAAAATTTGGAGCGTAAGATGGACGGCGACAGGTGACGGCGACCGGTGACAACAAGGGTGACGTTGGTCTGTCGGAAGCTTGAACGTGAGAGGATAAGAGGAGGCTCGAAGATGTTTCAAGGTTAAAGAAGGACAAGAAGTTTCGGAGGGTGAACATGAGAGGATAAAGTTGTCTTCAGTAAGAAAACGTAATCTTCGAATATGTAAAGATGGGTTGGGGTGGGGTTTGCGTATTCTCCAAAATTTAAGAATAGTTATTATTAATGTTTAGTTATTCCCGTCTTCATTTTTAACCAAACATGGATTTAGGAATTAGATAGGAATGGGTTAGGAATAGAATGACTATTCCATTCTACCAAACAGCCCGTAAAAGCATTGGCAAACTTGCAGTACCAATGTGAATTTTGCAAATGCACTTCTGCAATGACAGTGGCTTAGATCGTAGCAACCCCAAACTAGAATGCAAAGAACATCAAGGCAAACTGAATATGTAATAAGATAAATAGGTATTTTTAACAAAATTGTGAATATCATTTGAATATTAATATGAAAAAGTATTTTAATATTTTGTATCATTTCATATAATTACATATTTATAAAAGCATTAATACAAAATTACATTCCATAACATATTTACTTAAATTATATTAGTAGGCTTTTTTTTTCTAATCTTGATCTATGCACCGCTTGAACCCGAATTTAAATAACATCTGTAATTTGTGTGCTCCTTTCCTAACCAAATGTACAATATCAAAGACTTTCAACCTTTTAGTTTCCCGTAACTATCTATACTAGAAATGCTTTAGCTTCAAGTTATTCACTATTGTAGCAAAATAGTGCAAATAGTATGTTCACATTGACACAAGTAAATCAAAGTAGACAAATAAACTTGGTCTTACAAGAAAAATAAAGTTAAGAAGTAATTGGTTACTTATGACAGTAACTAACTCTCTTTTTATCAACATAAGTTGTTGAAGATAGCATAAATTTTCGTCACTTCTCTCTCTCACATTTCACTCTCTCAAACATTAAGTATGCCCTCATATTTTTATCTGTTAGAGCTACCATCCACTAGGCTTGAGATTTGGGGCGTGAATTAGTGTGAGTAACTCTGGTTGCTACTCATAACATAGAGAAATGACAAATTTGAACTACAATGGAGCCATTGGAGCGTAAGGTAGATTTGTAAAGCAAGTACAAGTTCCAAGAGACTTGTCATATTTCAAAGATAAGGTCTCACCACACCTTCTCTCATTAGTATCAGAGCATGTATAACTTGCTTTTGTCCTTAAAATTGTGCCAAATGAGAATAGTATGCCATATATGCTAAAATTTGTTCATGCATGTATGACATGACCATCAATGACAAATTTTTGCGTGCTTCATTTTAGATTGAAATTTTGGCATGGATGTGTTCCTTATGACGTCAAAAATTTGTGCCTAAAATTTTGGTAAAAAAGGATTTGAATTAAATGAGATATTGTATGATGAAATTTCGATTCATGCATGTGTTTTTTGAAAGTTTAGGCCCATTTTTGGACCTATTATAGTACGATTCTGTATGAGATATGTATATGGATATGTTTCTTGTCACATTATCTTTCCAACGGTATATTATATGTCAAAATTAGAGTTAAAATGAGTGAGAAATGATAGCCCGAAGTGGCCATCGTGAACATGAAAGGTTGAAATTTATGAATAATATGAGTTTAGTATAAATGTGTTCATTTGCTGTTTCATGAGCACTCTATGGGAGATGCACTTCACCAACGACATAAATCTTTGATTTGACCCCACTAACGTCATTCACATGTATTGGTGAGTCCAGAACCATGTCGAATAAGGCCTGAATGGCTGTCTAAGGTGACGCCTAGTGGGTGTGTGGCACAGTAGATGCTATAGCCACACAGTCGCGTCTCACACGTGCCCTGGCCAGAGATTCCTTTTGCTGTGGTCTTTTAATCTGTGTAGTTAAAATTACCATTTTATCCCTACGTGATTTATTAAATTTTTCAACATTTGAGCTATTTGTTAGCCTAATTTGAAATTTTACCTAATTACATAAGTGAAATAATTTTTGGGCTATTAATTTTTTCATGCTTGATAATTGTGTATTATATTCATAAATTTATTCTGCATTTCATATATGTTATGAGTTGCATTTTATTATTCATTTCATTTATGTGTTAAATGATTATTATTTATGTTAGTAATAAATTGATTAATTATTTGTCTATGTGACTAATTGTTAATTAATACCAATGAGCATAAATTAAATGAACCCTAGAGCCAAAGGCCTCATACCTAGGTGGTATATGGGTCCATCTTCATTCAATATCCTTTTTAGTTTAAGGAATGAATATGCATTGATATTTTAAATTAATGCCTATGTTGTGTGATGTATGTTTTCCAAAATGATTTCCTATATACCAGGAAGAAAATGTAACATCACCATTTAATAAATTTTGTTATTAGAATGATGTAATAGGATTTGAATTGTAATTATTAAAGGGGATGAATTTTCACACTAATTCTAAGTATATAGATTTATTTTGGAAATAAGGCACCAAAATATCAATGGAGTCTTAGAATGAGACTTACTAATGCATGTCTGACTGGTTCATGCTATATTTAGTGGATATATTACCCATAATTAAATTAAAATTAATCATTGGGCTAAATATAATTAGGAGCTTAATACCACATATGTTATTAGTAATGATTACCAGCAAGTTTGCAAAATTTTTGACCTAATAATGTTTAGCAAAAATAGATATGTGCCTTACTTAAACCTGTGCAATGATGTAGTGGAATGACAACCAAGAGTTTGATTATTGAGATAACCAAGGGAGAGAAACTTGATGGTAAAAACTATAACATCTAACATAGGAAGGTTTAGTACCTTCTTAATGAGCATGAGTTTCTCGACCATTTAACTACCAACATGAACCTATCCAAGATTGGGAATTCGGCCCAACATTGCCGTGATCGTGAGGTTTATGCCCTTTGGCAAAAGAAGGATAGGTGTATGTGCTTCACCTTGTTAGCTTGCATGCAGGATGACCTTATTGGGGAGTTTGAGAACTACTCAACTACCATGGAGATGTGGGAACAATTACGCCTAAAATATGGAGGGACAACAGCCATAAGGCTTCGTGCCTTAATGTTGCTCAATCAGCATAGCATGATTGAACATCTTAGGGTGATGTCGTCTATGATTTGAGAAATGAAGGCAGCAGGTCATGATCTCATAGATGAGCAACTAGCTATCATTTGTTCACTTCTTGAGTCCTCGTAGGGACAAGTGAAGTTGGTCCTTACTCATAATCATTAAGACCTTTAATGACATTTCCCATTATTTGGAGCTTGACGCAGAGTGCAAATATGCAAATTGCAATGTCATCGCATTAGTTGCACAAAATGGGCGCAAGGTTGATGGCCCTAACCATAAAAAGGAAAAAGCTAAGAACCAAGGGCCTTAAGAAGGGCAAGTTGCTAAATGTCGTAGAGGCAAGCATGAGGGTAAGAAGGATAAGTCCAAACTCATATGCTTCAATGATAAGCTTGTCGAGGGCTATCAAAAATAAACCTTACTTCTTGAAATTAAACTTGTAGTAGTGGGAATAATGGTTGATCCACAGAGAAAGGCAACTGAAAGTGTATGTAAATTACTACTAAGATTGGTGGGGGGTTTTGTTTGTCGCGAATAAAATAAAACTTTAATAAAGCTAATAAGATTAAGCCTAAAGACAATCAACAATAACTAGCTTGGCCAAAGGAGATATCCACCATTAGAACTAACGATTGATCCTTGAAACAATGATAATTAATTCCACTTTGAGTATTTATCGAGGAAACAAGTATTTCCTATCTTTCCTCACGTGTGGTTAACAAAGAACACTAGTGAACCAATTAACCCTAATTATTAGATGATCTAAGCCCAGCACGAAAGATCTAATCTAACAACAACATTAAGCAATAGAAAGATCAATAAATCAAAGTTCCTTTAAACACCAACGATTAAGAGAGACTTAGCCTATTATTCTTCCTAAGATTTAATAACAACACCAACGAAATTACTAAAATCTAGTTGCTACGTGATTAGCAGTAGCCAAATACAATTAACTAGTAGGCTTCCTAGCAATCTTGAACAATAATGAATATAATAAGCATGAAAGAACAATAGAACTCATGTTCTGAGGTTTCAATTCCTTCATTCAAGAATGAGATTAGCCACACAGGGTCATAGAAGAAGCTCTAAGGTGTGAAGAGAGGAGAGAGAGCGGTGTGTTGTGTGTCTTTCTTTTTCTGGATGTCTTCCCCTCCTCTTTCTCGTAATAAAACCAGTAGATAGAAACCTAGAAAATCTCCTAAAGATATGCCAAATATTCTCTCCACAACAAAATAACCAACTAAGGAAAATAACAATAATCCAAATAATAGTCTTCTTGGCTGAGATAAGTGGCCTTTCAGTTGGTATTTCACGTCCAAGTCGGCTTAGTAAGCTTTCTTAATTATCTCCTTGATTATTGTGTAGTAATCTCGCAGATCTGCGTTGGATAAGTACAGCAACGTTCACTTTCTGGGCGCATTTCTGATCTCTTCTAGTCAGAATCACTCAAAACTTAAAACATGAAATTGTAACCCCCTTCTTAGGCTTTCTAACGCCACTTGAATAATCCCAATCGAAGTTTGTATGTGAATGTTATTGCCCAAATACAATAATGTGTCAAAACTGTCTAGATTTGTGAAATTATCTCGTTTTTCTCCTTTTTCTTTCATAACACACCTAAATCAAAATATAAACATAATGAGTACTTTAGGCCAATAATAAACATAAAAGACTAAGGATTAGAGGGGAAAAATACAATATTATACTTCTTATCATTCAATTATAAAAAGAAGGGACACTTTGCTCAGGAGTGTATTAAGCCCCGTGAGGTTTGTCCTTACTTACCTTCTTTTTTACATGTCTTTGTTTGCACACATGTGTTTTTTGCTCATTCTCTCCATGATTGGATTGTAGATACGAGAGCGATAACACACATGACCTGTAGCCGTGTAGGATATCTAGATTAGCATCTATTACCAATGGATAAACATTTTATAACAATGGGGCATGGAGCACAGGAGAGGGTCTTTGGTGTAGGAACTTACCAACTTACTTTACACAGTGGATGCAAAATGCTCTTACATGATATGCTTCATATACTCACTATTTGATGTAATCTACTTTTAATATCGGCACTAGTATACTTGGGTTTTCTTTCCTTGTTAGTAAGAATAGTTTGTCCATTTATCTTGATGATACCCTTTATGGTCATGGGCATTTTTGTAATAGTTTATTTATGATGGATTTAGAAGATGTATCTGAATCTCATAAATATTTTGCTCACATTGCTTCTTCTTCTTTTAATGATATTGAATTTGAGTTTGTTAAATGACATGCTCGATTAGGACATATTGGACAAGATAACATGTCCAGATTGGCTAGAGAAGGGCTATTTGGCTCTCTCGTCAAAGTGAGTCTTCCTACTTGTGAGCTTTGTCTCGTTGGGAAAGCTAGTAAAAGGCCTTTTGGTAAGGCTAAGAGAGATTTGCATCCTTTAAAGTTGATCCACTCTGATATTTGTAGGCCTATGAATGTGAGAGCGCGTAATGACGCAACTTACTTTATTACATTCATAGATAATTTCTCACGATATAGTTTAGTATTTCTGTTGTCTCACCGCTCATAAGCTTTGTATTGTTTCAGACGCTTAATAGCTGAGGTTGAGAATCAGAAAGAGAGGAGCATTAAGGCTCTTCATATTGATAGAGGCCGAGAGTATCTCTCTGGTCAATTTAGAGAATTTTATGAGAAAAAAGAAATACGTCAACAGTTAATGATTCCTGAAACTCCACAACAAAATGGGATTGTAGAGAGAAGGAATCGAACTTTGTTGGATATGGTTAGGTATACATTGACTAAGCCAACCACCTAATTAAGTTTTGGGGGGATGCCCTTGTGACTGCAGCATACATCCTTAATCGAGTGCCTATTAAATCTGTCCTGACTACTCTATATGAGTTATGGAATGAAGATAAGCCTAATTTCAAAGGTTTAAGGCCATGAGGATCTGCTAGTTATGTTCACCATTCTTCTTATAAGTTTGGAAAGTTAGGCCCTAAAGCTAGTAAATGTGTGTTTATTAGATATTGTGAGCATTCTAGGGGCTATGTGATGTATATTGAACATCATGGAGGGCTTAGTAAGGTTGAGTCCTGAGATGTGGATTTTTTGGATGATGATTTGCCTAGTATTGGTAAGATCAAACAAAGTCTTGAGTTCTATGAGTTAGAGAAACATCAAGAAGAAGTGCCCCAAGTGGATTTGGATTCACAATTCATTCCATTGACTATTGAGGTCAATGGGAGCATAGAACTTGAGTCTTAGTCTTCATAATTGCGTAGGAGCCAACGCAAAAATGTTCCGCGTAGACGCTTTGAAATAGAAGGTGGGTCCTTCTTAAGCATTTTTGTTGATGTTGATGAGCCTTCTTCTTTTGAAAAAGCAATGAACTCACCATTTTCGAGTAAGCTCTGCAGCAATGGAAGACGAAATGGAATCCATGTCTAAGAACATGTGTCGACTTAGTATATCTACTTGTTGGGTGCAAATCATTGAACAAAAGTGGGTCCTAAAGCTTAAGCGCAAGGTAGATAGATCAATTGAAAAGTATAAGGCTCGATTAGTGGCGAAAGGTTAGACCCAAAAGGAATGTGCGGACTATGATGAGAAACTTTCTCCTGTGGTGAGATATGTGTCTATTCGCCTTATCCTAACTATTATTGCATATTTAGATTTGAATTGTTCCAAATGAATGTGAAAATAACATTTCTCAATGGAGAAACAAATGAAGAGATTTATATGGATAAACCCGTTGGGTGTCGCTTGAGACGTTCCATTTATGGCTTGAAACAATCATCTAGGCAATTATATCTTAGATTTCATGAAGCCATTACATTAGTATGCTTTATAATGGTTGAAAAGGACCATTGTGTATACATAAAGAGACAAGATAATGTGTTTCTTATACTCTCTTTATATGTAGATGATATTTGATAGTTGGGAATGATATGGAGATGATCATTGCCACTCAAAAGTGGTTGTCCTCTACTTTTGAGATTAAGGACATGAGTGAAGTAGATTATGTTCCCAAGGTTAAGATCTTGAGTGATCGTTCTAAGATATTTCTGCATTTGTCTCAAGAAACCTATATTAATAAGGTCTTGGAACTTTTCTATAGGCATAACTACAAGCCTGTTGACACTTCAATGGAGAAGGGGCTATACCCACGTATGGATTTATGTCCTAAAATAGAGGAAGAATAACAGCAAATAGCTAAGGTGTCATATGCAAGTGTTGTTGGTAGTCTAATGTACGCTATAGTGTGTGCTCGACTAGACATATGCTTTGCAATTGGGATGGTTGGTATATATCAAAGTAATCCTGGACCTATGCATTGGGCAGTGGTCAAAAGGATACTTAGATATCTAAGAGAAACCATTAATATGACTTTGTGCTATCAAGTGGGAGACTCAAATTGGTTGGATATAGTGATGCCGATGGATATGTTGATAGAGACGAGCGAAAGTGCACATCAAGATATGCTTTCATTCTTGGAAGAGGAGCCATTTCTTGGTGTAGCAAGAAACAACAGTGCGTGTCATTGTCCATGATGGAGTCCGAGTATGTTGCATGTACCTCAGTTGTGCAAAAGGTGATATGGTTGAGGAGATTTTTGAGGAGTCTCAACATTATTAGGCATTTTTATGAGGCCATAGTTATTTATTGTGATAACACAGTTGCAATTGCCCATATAAAGGACTCGAAGTATCATGGAAAGACAAAGCACATTGATACTTGCTACGACTTCATCCGTGATATCATTTCACAAGGACATATGGTCCTAAAGCATGTCTTTACGAGAGAGATGATAGCTAATCATTTTACTAAACCCATTGGAAGACATGCTTTTCAAAAGCACATTAGGGGTTTAGGTTTGTTGAGGATTTGATGCATTTGTTTATTTACTTATACATTAATGAAATATGTTTTTCATTTTAATCTTGTCTGAATTTATATAGTAAATAAGGTTTAACTGAAAATGACACATATCTAAAACTTGTCACTAGGCTTCATGTTGCTCTCTCACACGAGAGCATCACCCTAGTGCTATGATAGCGAGTGGGATGAGACAAAGTATTGCTAGGCACCAAATGATTGACAATCTCCTTAATTATTATGGTGTGATTAAGGATTTTGTATGTCGAATTAGCTTAGTGGTAAGATGAAAATTATTCAGTCGAACTTAGAAAGTGTATCCATGTAGCTTGTATGAAGCCGAATTTGAGTTTATGGTGGCCCAAGTCTGTCACTTTGTGGAGTGACTGGACTATGTTTCGTATGGTGTTATTTAGAGCGTGACAAACCCTTAGTGGGAATTCCACCATAATATACACTTAATACTGCGTGTGCTTGAGACGATCAAATAAAAGAGTGATGAATAAGTCCCTTTTATATCATTGTATGAGCCTTGTGGACATCTAGTCCATCGTTATACCCCTTGGAACTGTGACCTGTGTCATAAAGTTGAGAATTAGTGTTGCTACTTTGGCATATTACCTAAAGGCCATGAATGATGCAGTCTAGTGGAGTATGGCTAGGAAAGCAGCTAAGACTTCATGGATTAACACGAGTGTCCAAGGAAAAATCATTTTGATATCACACAAGATATTTATGACTCATTGCTGGATGGTTACAAAGACATTAGTTGTCAATAGACTTGAGTTATCTATATGGTTACTGTTGCAAAGGTCTTATTAAGCACCGAACTTATCCGTAAATCACACCTACTCCTTTGCATGACAATCGCACTTAGATCCGTTTAAGCAAGACTCAGTCTTTCCCACGTGATCATCAATCAACAATCTAGTTCTTAAACGCCTTACGACCCTCGCAGTGTTTAACTCTCACATTCTAAAAAAAACAATGAAAGCAATAATAATGGAAACAATAGAAGCAAAGAAGAGATATAACAATAATGTTAAACCTTTATTACTTTCCTCAAAGTATACAAAGGAATGCTCTTTCAATAGTGTGTAAGGAGCAAGACTCAAATGAGCTATATATAGGTATCAAGGCTTGGGGAACGAGTTAGAATCCTAACAGAACTCTACTAACTATGATCACATCTTATTCTATTATATTACATCATTATCTTATAAGATAACATCTTCATCTAAATAGGACTTTATTCGATAAGGTTTATCCACATTCCAATTAACAAGATAAAAGATTACATATGATCTATCCCTATTCATGAAGATGTTCACTATCTTCAGATGATCCTTCCATGTGGTCTTTTTTCTTTAGTGCTAATGTTTATCCTCCACGATCTTATCTACCACATCATCCAAGATCCACACGATCTCTATCTGTTGATGACAAGTCATCCAAACCAAAGCCAGTCATAGCACACTAGTCCGATCTAATGCTTACTCACGTCAAGTCCATTAGCCATGATCTGTCCATTTGAGCACCCATTAAAGAACTTAGCCTTAACTATTTCAGCTTGTACACGGTCCAAAACTCGCAACATGCTTGATCTAACGTGCTAAGTGACCTTGGAGTTGTGTCATGCGCGTGATCCAGCTAACCTTCTACCTAAGGTTTCATATCCAGCTAGTTGTGAAGTGCTTTCATATGCTAAGGGGCTGACAGTAACATGAGTACAAATACATTGTGGGAATTTGCATAGCTCTTTGTGAAAAGAGGAATCATAGATGCAAAATCTAGTGATTAGAAATGAATTGGGATATAATGAGATCTTCAGTGATGTTACGTTAGTTTGATGGTGACTTAATGTAACGATCCTCGCTCATATCTTTCTCGTATGGTCGGACGCTCCACTTCCTGTATGACATTGAGAATGAATATTTGAGATTGAGAAATACAGCATGTGTTGCTATGAACAAAGCATTTGTTGCTGCGAACAGGCATGTATTGCTCTTTCTAAAGCATGTATTGCCAATAAAACATATGTTGTTGCTAATGTGTACAAGTTGGAAATGTAACAAAATAGTGCAAATAGTATGTTCACATTGGCACAAGTAAACCAAAGAAGACAAGTAAGCTTGGTTTTACAAGAAAAGCAAAATCAACAAATAATTGGTTACTTATAGGATTATCTAAGTCTCTTTTTATCGGCATAAGTTCCTGAAGAGAGCATGAATTTTCGCCACTTATCCCTCCCACACATTTCACACTCTTAAACATTTAATTTTCCCTCATATTTTTATCTTTTAGAGCCACCATCTATTAGAATAAGGATTTGGAGCGTGAATTAGTGTGAGTAACTTTGGTAGTTGCTCGTAGCATAAAGAAAGGGCAAATTCGAGCTACATTAGAGCCATTAGATGGTGGCTCTAAGCGAAAAAAATATAAGGAAGAACTCAATGTTTGAGAGTGTTAAATGTGTGGAAGAGAGAAGTAACAAAAATTTACGCTCTCTTTAGCAACTTATTCTGATAACAAAGGAGTTAGATACTACCACAAGTAACCAATTATTTGTTGGCTTTGCTTTTCTTGTAAGACCAAACTTACTTGTCCACTTTCATTTATTTGTGTCAATATAGACATACTATTTGCACTATTTTGCTACATAAATTCTGATAGCTACTCAGAACATAAGAAAAAAGGGTAGATTCGAACTATATTGGAATCAATGGAGCATAAGGTAGACTTATAAAGCAAGCACAAGTTATAATAGACTAGTCATATTTGAGAGGTACCTTCCTTCAACTATAATCAATCAATCAATCAGCTCTTTGCACTGTAGTTTTAAACAAGAGGATGTACAACTTTTGATCCATTGAGAAATATAGAAATCCACCAACTGAATGTGTCACAAAAGACCCGAAACTTGTCCCAACTATGCAGTGCCATGCCGGCCCATACATGGCATCAAATTCCTACAAAAAAGGAAAGGAAATAAGAATTCACAAAACACAACCCTTCAAGCCTATCGATTATCAGGGACTTAGAAACCACTTCGCAGAGCCATGAAAGGAATCTTCTTTATTTAATAAACTATAATCTCAACGTGATCATTGGATAAGGATGGAACCTTTTTGAGAGTCAGCGCAAGGGTCTTGGAGGTGAACTTCTCAAGACTATCGTGAGTCCTCCTTGCACAGTCAACAGCATGGATCTGCATATATGGAGGCATGTCAACTGAAACCACTTTGGCACCACAATTTGCAAGAGCATCTGCCAACTCTATATGTAATCCACCAAAGGAACTCCTTCTGCCGCCACCTAAAGAAACTGACATCCTCTTAATATCAAGCGCTTCAAATGGATCCCTCACTTCCTTACACTTCTTCCCCGAGGCCAAACTTTCCTTCCTTTGCATTTCATTGACTAGAAATTGCCGGAGTTTCTTCTTCTCCACCAATTCTCTAGATGCTGATCTCTCGACCTTCTCTTTAGACCCTTCCTTTGCGGTTGTTACTTTCCTCTCCTTCTCAACCTTTGAATCAATTGGTTTGTGCTGCTGGTGCTTTCCTTTGACAACCAAATATTTAGAACTATCATAATCAGCAGAAACAGTCATGGCTTTGGCTTGCAAATAGGTGCCAACACTTGATGGGGTTTGGTTCTTGATGGGTTTATGGGAACTTGTACTGGTTTTATGACGTGGGTTTGGTTTGGATAGTTGGTTTGACAAGGATTTAGAGGGTAAAATAGACCCTAGGATTTTGGTGGTTGGGAGGATTGAGTTGCGTCTTTTGTGAGTGGGATCCATGGACGATGGAAGTATGAGATCTGGCTCCGGCTCCGGCTCCGGCTCCGGCTCCGGAGATGCTTAGGTAAGTCTGTGAGTGGTACGATGTGCCATTCTATTTGCTTGCTGGCTATGGGGTTGGAGGGAATGGTTGAGGGGGTTGTTTGTGAAGTGGGATGCGTTAGCGACATGTGTGGTTAGATCTGGTGTTGTCTTTTTCTAACATATGCCGTGAAGGGAGGAGATTAGAATCTGATTGACGGTTGACCTCATTTCTATTGGCGGCAGCAAAGACGTGGAGTGAAAACAGGGAGGAAAAAAAAAAGAATTAAAACTGGCACCCAAGATTGAGAAAGGCAGACACTTACACAAACTTGCATCCTATAAAACTTTTTCCTACGGTCAGCTGAGGTTTTAAAGAGATATCCTAAAATTGTAAAATCGTATTACTAAAAAGGTAATAATAGAAATATTTTACTCAAAACATATAATTATTAAATTATTATAAATACCTAAAAATTTACCTAATACACACTTAAAAGTTATTTTACATTGCAGGCCTTTCATACAAAATTTTATTACTAAACTACAAAGTTGGAAGAAGTTTCAAAATCAAAACATTAAACAATTACACAACAAAATTTTTATTATAAAATTTTTATATTTTACATAATAAAAATTTCATTATTTTATTATTAATTACATAAAACTATTGTTATTGATTATTTATAAATTATTAAATATTATTCTATTCCATTTGATTTGTCGTCACATGCTTATCTATGTCTTTAGGATGCATCCCCTAGCCACAGATAAAAGCCAAAAACTAGAGTAGTCAGAAAAAGCATATATTAGTCGACAAGCATCAAATGCATATAAGTGAAGTTATAATCTACAGTTCAACTCTTAAGAACTCTGCTATTTCAGAACTTACAAACTTGACATGAGCAACATCGCACATAATACTAGTAATCATTGATATCTCTATTTACAATAGATCCTTCCCCACATTCGTTGAATCGTAGCTGCTATTTTCTTAATACCATTGGACTAGCAAAACAGAGGGACTCCAGCTCGTGATGGGAGCAATTTTAAAAGTCCTATCCTTCAGCCAGTATGCAGCCATGAAATAAAAATGAGCCTACGAGAGTTTTATGCGTCCACTGAGCAATCAGAAGACCGTACTTCCAAAGAATATCCGAATTTCATGAAAGAGCTAGAAGCCATATCATGTTAGTGCACATCCCTAATTCCATGGACTTGGTTGTCGAGCATCTCTAAATGCTGAAGTGCCACCAGATGTAGCTGGGGAAGGGGAAGATGCAATGTAACTTATACCTGATACAGATACGGCAGGCAATTTTCCAGGATGTCCCTGATGCCCTGTGGGAGCAAAGCGTGATGGACTACCATTTGTTCCTAAACTTGATCGGGAGGGATGTGGAACCTGCAAGTGATAATTGAAAATAAACATTTTGTCTTGCATCCAGACGAGATTGTTGACATCCATAGAAGCAATTCGAAGCTCTTGAGAATTAACATTAACCAAAATCATGCATTTGCATCCAGTTCAGGGGCACCCTAGGAATGAGCACTTTTTGCAAGCGGAGTAATGGAGACAAGAGACCTTTTATCTGTTTTCGATAGGTGAAATACACAATTGACTTGAAGGACACATAATCAGGCTACTGCTGAACTCGGATGCCAAACTTAAATGCCTATTTGTCATGGAAAAGAAACAACAGTATACATGGCTTTTATTACATACAAGTATGTCAGTCTCAAACATACATGCTAGTCTCAGTGTTCTAATCCTACAATCAACACCTTGTTTCTCCAACTACCAAGTTGCCAAGGGAAGCACCAGTTAAGTCCAAATTCTGTCCTGGCTATTGGTGGACTACAGACAATTATTATCAATATGTAATGTCGTCCATGACTTTGTAAGCTGGGATTAAAAACCAAGAGCATGCCTAATGAGAATGTAAATCAATATTTTCTAGACTTTAAATCTGAACAAGATTACATCTATGAATATCCATCCAAACTAGATTCTCAGCCTACAACACCTTATTTTTTAGTGTTTAAATAAATCCACACAGCTCAGTATATGAAAAGAGAAAGGATAGGATGCAAATCAGAAGGATCGATTGAAACTGTGAAGTGCATTAGTATTACCACATTGTGTTGGAAGTAGGGAGGTCTCCTATGGGGTGATTCTGACGATGGGGATGTACTGCTCATGCGATGAATATGACGAGAATGGATGTTGGGATTTGAAATATCTTCTGTTTCTCCTCCTTCTATATCACCGCCTAAATTTGCTTCTGAGCCCATCCTAGGAGTGACTTGCCTTATGATTGAACCAGAATCATTAGTTACATCTAATTGAAATGGAACAGATGGACGGTTCACCATTCCTTGCATACTATGTCGTCTCTTTAATTCCTCCTCTGCATTCAAGATCTTTCAAATAACAAGAATAACTTCCAAATTCCCAGAAATTCTCAAAAACCATAACAAAAAGATTGCAACTCCAGAAACAACAGGAAGACCTGGTTCACTTTCTAAGTAAAAGATCTAATGTACTCTATCAAATGCAGGTAGTAAAGATGTTTTACCTGCTTCAGCACTTGAACTAGATTATGCTTTTTTTCGTTCAAAACATGTAACTTCTCCTCGACTTCTTTTTTCCTTTTCTCTTTATCACTCAGCTCATCAACTTTGTCTGCTGTCTAAAATGTTGAAACTTGAACATGTAAGTTTGTTGTCACCTAAGAATAATAAAGCTGCTAATTGGCAAAACATGAGCTATCCCAATCAACATATAAACATAGAGTTATCTACAATGCCAGTAGTAGGGGATGACAATAATCTGATGGGATGGATTACAAATAACAAAAGATATACAAATCGCTACCTCCGGATTAGGGTTAGGCGACGAGTCGGGTATCTCAGGCTGAGAAACCACTAAATTTCCGTCGCCGTTAACAGCCTCCCCGCCTTTCACATCAACCTCAGGCTTCGCACCAGGTATCGAATTGCCAGCGTTTTCTGGTTTAACAGTGCAATCGCCACCGTCAAATATTTCCAGATTATTAAACTCGCCATCAGGAGCTTCAATTTTAGAATCAACTTGTTCAGCAACAGCGACCACTAATCTAGGTTCATTACCGGTGGCGACTGAATCTAGGAGAGGGGTTGAAGTGGTGGGTCGGAGGCGAGAGAGTGCTCTGATACGGCGGCTCAATAGACATTTGAAATCTTTGAGAGTGATTTTAGGGTTTGGCATCAGCCACCGACGAGGTACATCGGGGACTCTGTGGAGGTTACCCCTATAGAGCGAAATGGCCACCATGTTCTCCGTCGTTGATCGACCCCTATTCTTCCTTTCCCGTGATTTTGATTTTGAAATGTCGACTCGCGACGACAAGTCGGTTAATCCTTTTCTTTTATTTAACTAGTGATAGCAAGAAAAGGGTAATTCTTTATGGTAAAGCTGGAGATGCAAATAATGAACAATGGAATGGATTATAAGCTGAAAATGAAATGGAGCATGAGATGATGGTTATAATCAAAGAGAATGGGATACTAAAGAGGATGCATATCTCATATCTCATATCTCATAGCAATAATTATCTTGTAATTATGTTACCTTTAGGGGCCGTTTGGTTCCACTTTTGTTTTTCTGTTGTTGTTTTTAGTTTCTGTTTCTTGTTTTTGGTTTCTGTTTTTTTTTAAAAAAAATGAAAACCTGTTTGGTTGAGATTTGTAATATAAAAACTGAAAATAAAAACCTGTTTGGTTGAGATTTCTA
>JANVCQ010000007.1:25320183-25335769 GCA_025531925.1 Erythroxylum plowmanianum | reverse complement strand
TCTACTTTTCATTTTAATATTTCTCTTTGTTTGTCATCAAAATTATTTAATACGTAAAGTCTGTTTTGACTTAACATGTTTAGCATGCATATAAGATATATCTTCAAGACAATCACTTTTCAAGTTTTGATACAAAAGATAAATTCATTCTTAAGGTCCTTAAAAAATCTTATCTTGTGGATTGATATTTCCAATGAAATTTATACATGCTTATAGGCTATGAAATATTGGTTAAGCTTTTAAAGTGTGAAGTTGCTACAAAAAGGAATATGATGCAATGTTTGTCGAGTATAAACCACCTAATAAATTATATGAAGCTTGCATTATTGGAAAACAACGTAGATTTCCATCTACAACTGGAAATAATAAACATGCAACCTAACCATTGGAGCTTATTTATTTTAATGCATGTGATCCAATGAATGTTGAGTTAAACAACAATAATGTATTTTTTTAATCTTTATTGATGATTTTACTATACAAATCTAGGTCTATTTATCGCTTAGGAAATAAGAAATTTTCAATACTCATGTGGAAAACAAAGTGGCTATTGTATTAAAACATTGCATATAAATGGTTGGGGTAAATATACCTCTATTAGGGTAAATATACCTCTATTAAATTTAAGAGGTATTGTGAAGAATATGGAGTATAACACCATATCACTCCTCTATAAACTTTATAGTATACCAAGGTTATTGAGTAAAAGAACATCACCATCTTGGACATGTCAAGGAGTATACTAAAGGACAAAAAATGCCTAATTCTTTCTAGGGAGAAATTGTTTATTATTTTGATCAGTATAAATAACACTCTTTATCTTCCTCTTTTTTTTCCCCAAATTTCATTATTCTTCTCCTCAATCTCTCTTTTCAATCTCAATAGTCTTATAGACCTCCTTAAATGTTAAAGGTATAAGATTAATAGGTTTATTGTTCATATTGAAAGAATACCTATTTGTAAACTCATCTTTTTAGACTTTCTATCAAACTCCTAAGATCTCCCTAAGAGAATATCGCCACCATAAATAGGTTCCACATCATATAACCCCTCCTCACAATAACTTCTAATTAAGAGCAAAAACAACATTATTTTATTGACATTCACCTTACTATATTCACTTAGAATTTAAAGCTTGTATGGCTTCAGATGCTTCATGATATGTAAGTTTAATTTCTATACAATAGTAGCATTGGCCACATCAATGCAACTTCATCCATTAATAATTAGTCTACATACATTGTCAGGAATATGACATTTATCATGGAATATATTTTTCCTCTGTGACTCTAACTCATTTTCTTTGATTTGAAGACTTAATGCCTTTTTAGTAACAAACATCTTACACTTAATAACATACTTAAAACCCTCATCACTAGATTTTTTAGGTGGTTATATAGCTTCCTTTTCCTTTGAGTCACTTGCTTCTCCCACTTCTCCATCATTCCTTATGATTATAATTCCTCTCTTACTCCTAAGCTTATCCCCTTCATCCTTAAAAGCTAAATCAAGGTTATTAACACTAAGTTCTTTATTATTATCTTTAATAACTTTTCTTAGAAGTATTGGATTGTATATAGTAGGCCTACTCTCGTTAGGAACTCAATGATGTTGTACCCTTTACAATTTTACAAGTTGATAAGATCTCCTCAATAATATGATGTTCATCTTAAGGTTTATGTTCATATTCTCAAACTGTTGTAGTATAGCTTATATAACTTGTGAGTTATTTTTCTTCCCTTTTGGTGTTATAACTCCTTTAGTATATATACTTGAAAGTTGTAAGAAAAGTTACTAAAAAACTTATTTTCACACCCCTTCATATGTTTACTATCAAAGATAACAAACTACTCGCATTTCACTTGCTCATATGTTCTTTAAATAAATAAACAAACTCATCCAAGAATTTAATCTTATAAAGTCAAAAAAATAAGAATTATTGATTAAGAAGAAAAATAATTTAAGGATTAAGCAAGCATACGTAAACTGAATAAAACAAGAAAGGCTAACAAGAATTCCACATTGCATTTAACACCAACTTTTTTAGGTAATTGTTCCTTCACACCTTCTTTCTTTTCTTTTTTCCATAAACACATGACTAATCTAATATCAATGGCTCCAAATGGAGGACTTGAATAAAGAAGAAACTTTAACACAAAATAGAGAAATACAATGTAAAAATAAGAATACGATAAATTTTGCTTTTTGATTAAAATTTTAAAAGCAAGAATATGATATAATAGAATGAAAATTAATAAAAATGATAATGATTTTTGATAATAATAGAATTTGAATGATACCAAAAAAAAACAAAGATAAAAAGAATAATATATAAAAATAAAGATGAAAAGGATAAACACACCTGATGTAGGATCAAGGTCTATACTAACTAATGTGAACCCACTTAGGAACTCACATACAAGTTGGAATCAAACTTAAGAAAGCTAAACATATGTAGAAAGAAAATTGACCCGTTGACTATAATGACCTAGAGTCAAATTCATAAAATATTTGAATGCCACAAAGAGATAATTCTTTGAAAGGTTTAAAGTTTAATAAAGAACAAGTGAAATATCTCTAACAACTACCAATAAACAAATATCTTCAAAACCAAATAAAATTAAAAAGAAACATACTTTAGATACTAAAATAAAAATTAGGATTTTTAATACTTAACAAAATTTGGGTTTTCAATGGGCAGATCTAGGCCACGATCGCGGGCACTGTCAAAACTTTAACAGCATTAGGTTGATATTTATGCCTATTTCTGATGACCATGGATCCTACTGTACCTACAGAGAATTAGGCACAAACTTGGAGCGTGCTTGTAGATGTAAAACGTAAATCTATTTGTAACGTTTGAAGACATACATGATTTGAGCAATGACAGTGTTAGAGATCATGTTTAGTTAAAGGTAATTGTTTCAACTCTAAATTTCTTCTAACTCCAACCTTTGTGATCACACAAGCCCAGGGGTAGGGGTGGATCCAGAAATTTTTTTGAATGGGGATAAAATTTTATTAAAGACAATTTTATTTTTAATGGAGGCAAAATTTTAATAGGAATAAAATTTTATTTTATTTTAACGGGGGCAAAACTTAAAATAATATTTTTTATAGAGAATTTACCCACTTGCCCCATTGTAGATCCGCCCCTGCACAAGCCTATATATAATGACTCTTCTATTTTGGTCTAGTTATGCCTGCATCATAAATGGAGCGGTAGAAAGAGATAAAGCAAGATTGATAGCGAACGAATTTGAGCAAAAGTTAGACTTTAATTATTAATAGGTATTTTATCTTGTAGCTTAAATTGAGACTATATATTTCATAATTGGGTTAGCTACATAGAACTATTGTAAAATCCATCACATAGATGTAAATTCGATTTTTCTAAATGGCCCACTTCAAGAGGAAGTTTTTTATCTAATACTCACATGAAATTTTAAAGCAAAGAAGTGAATATAAGGTATATAAATAAAAGAGAGCATTGTACAATCTCAAATGAGTACCATGAGCATAAAACAAGTGCATTGATTCGTTTCTTCATGAAGCTGGTTTAAAGAAATGCCCATTAGAACATACTTAAATGAAAATCAATGATCCTTGCATGTATTATTATTGTTTCCTTATATCCACAAAGTAATCCAAAAAATGAAGAGTTATATAAAGCATGAGTTAAAAATGATAGACTTGGGGTAATGCCATATTTCCTAGGCATAGAAGTTGTTCAAGATGGTACTTTATTTTTCAAATGGGGTATGATTTTAAACTTTTGAAGAAATTCCATATGTAAGATTGCAATTATATCAACACTACAGTGGACGTTGGTATAAGGTTGTACAAGAATGGAGAAGGGTTTTTTTTTTTTTTGATCCAATTTATACAAAACCGAACATCTCTTATGGTATCATCTTGATTAGTATATTTATAGAGTCTCCTCGTTAATATCACATACACGTTGCTACGAGGATTTTGAGACACGTGAAGGGTCCTTATGATCATAGTTTATTTTATTCTTCATCTTAGTTGTTATTTTGATAGTGATTGAGATCTATTTAGACAGTCAGGAAAGAACTAATGGGTATTGTTTCTTTTGTGATCTAATGTTTACTTATTATCTTCTAAGAAATAGTCTAGTAGCATGGTCAATCTATGAAATACATTATATTATTGCATCTTCAACTGCTTTTCAAGTTGTTTGGTTATGCAACATGATGTATCAGATATACAATCCGATTGAAGAGCTAGTGTAATTTTTTTAATTAATAATGTCTTAACAATTAACTTAGCAAACAACCCAATCATAGACGAAAAGAGCAAATACATAAACATACGTCTTCATCTCTTGAAGGGTCTACTCGATAAAAAGAAAATTGAATTGAAAAGTTGCAAATCTGAAGACCAAATGACCGACACCCTTGTTAAATTAAGGAGTGCTTGCTAAATCGTCCTTCTAAATCATTATTAAAAGCAACGTTACGAATACCACATCGTACTAGATATGATATCAGATTGGATTTTGGTATAATACTGTATCTCTATTTGTCAATATCGGGTACACTTCAGATAATTCTTTAAATTTATAAAATAATCCCTAATTTTTTTAAAAAAATTGCAAAATAATCCTTCGATATTGTGCCGTATAATTAAAAGCAACCTTGTCTCAAAAATCATAATAATAGGAATTTAAACTAAAAAAAATTTATTTATTTATATTAATTTTATTTTCACACATTCCATATATAAACAATAACTACAATTAATATGAAAAAGATTATTTTATCATCATAGAAATATAAAATTAAAAACAATACAAAGTATTTAAAATATTACAATTTTATCATATGATAAATAATAATTATATAAATATAAAAAATAAAAAGAATAATTATTATAAATAATAAAATATAATTTCTATCTTAATATTTAATAATAAAAATATGTATTTTTATCTTAATATGTAAGTGTTATTAATACTAAAATATTTTTATATTTATATTAACAATTTTAAAAAGAAATACAAAAATTTGAGGCCTCTTAATTTTCAATTTAACATATTTTTAATTATTCTTTGTAAAAAATATAACTATTATTTATTATATGAATTTAAATATTATATTATTAATAATAAAAAGAGATGATGACAGTGAAGAAGAGAGAGAAAGCAAGAGTGTAAAAGAAAAAATAAAGAGAAAGAAGACAATAGCAGAGTCAAACTAGACGATACAGGCTGGTATTTGATCCTGGCACCGAAACAGCTCATTTTGTATCGTTTTTTGGTTGGTATGGTATGTACTGGTCAATATTGGCTAGGATTCATTACCCTGATTAAAAAAGGAACATTAGTGTTAATTTTCATTTATGTGTTATGCTTTTTTCAATTTGTTTGTTTCCTATTATTATGATTGATTAAATAGTCATTTCATACCCCAGTTTTAGATAATAGTCCATACCTTTCATGTATTAAAGGAATGGTTTTGATTCCTACAACTACGACTATTTTTAATTATATTTAATTAAAAATTAAAAATAAAAATATTAGTATTTGCAGGAATTAAAACCATTCCTCTCATATAATTAAAATATAATTAATTAAAATATAATTAATTAATTATTTAATTAAAATATAATTATAATTAATTAAATGTAATTAATTAAAATATTATTCATTAATTACTTAAAATATAACATCATTTGCATTATCAGAAGAATGTAAATTGTACTAAACTATGTTACTTGATTTTACTATAGCAATAGAATGGTGGATATTATAGTTATGTCGATGAATTATACAATATTTTGGATGATTAAACTATATTTTGAGGATATTATGTAACTAATGATATGTTAATGTAAGAAAATACTCGGGTATTTTTTATTCAAGAATTATTAGAAAGAAAATATTGCAATATATTTAATTTTAAATATTCTGTCATTATAAATAGGATGCATAAATTAAATATAATCAATTAAAATATATTTAAAATTTTATATAAAATAAAAAATTTCAACATTTTTAACAAATCAATATTTCTTCGTCTTAAACATAATGATTATATCTATTCCCATGCTTCACTATATTTATTCTTATTATCATTTTTATTCCCGTTGCCCGCGGCCTACTTGATCGTTGAAATCCCTTGAGGCAACGCTTAAACAAGATTATATAACCGTGACATTTGAATACAAAACCTCCCCGACGAAAAATCGTCATTTTTGTATCCTCTTTATCTTTCCGGTTAGCTTTTGTCACGTGAAAATGCAGTAAAATGACAAAACTACTTGACAAACAAAATCCCAACCTTGAAATGACATAAGAGAAACAGAAAGTCGTTAAGTCCTACTGGGCCCACGCATACAGGCTTATTACAAATACGGAAGTTGTGTACTTATCAAACTTACGGGTAAAATGGCTCTTCAAGTAGGTCAGGGAAATCCAAGAACATCTCTGTTTCCCTATCCAATATGGATTCAACAAACGAAGCTTGAGAAGCCATGGTGGATGGAACTTGAAAACTATTGCTTGTGGCTGAAGGGTTGGTTCCTTTTGCTTCAGGACTGTTGTTTTTCTGACTATTCCCGCAGGGGACTTGAACTTGTGGACATAGAATCTGATAACAATCTTGCTCCAGGTCTAATGTATTCCTGGATGAGAACTCCTCTGGGATGTCTTGTCCTTGCTGTTCAGCTTGGAAAAATGCATCTTCAAGAAGGAAGTCATGCCAACTAAAATTAAGTGGGGCTTTTTCTTGAGCAGCTGTAGAGCAAGTGGAGGAACAAGATGATGATGTCGATGATAATGAGCCTTCCTGAAGGAAAGGTTGCGAAAAACTCTCAAACTTGGAGCAACTTGAGGCTTCCGTCACCAGTTTTATAGCTTGTATCTGATCAAGAAGATCGAATGCATAATTCTTGTCAGGCTCATTGTTGAAATTGTTGCTCAAGAAACACTCTTGGATCGGTTCCATCTTAGGTGGTCTCATTGATGTCATCAAACGGTCGTTGATATTTGGAACTCGGTCTGGATTGGAGGCAGTAACGTTCTTCACATCCCGGTTGAGCAATCCGATTCGGTTTCCAGATATTGGGAAGCAGCTGATGTTTCCATAGTCCGCTAGAATTTGAGAGAAGGGCTTGTGAGTAACTGGGTCTATTCCCATGTCAGTGAGCTTCTTTCTTAGCTTGGTGTTCCAATAGTTCTTGACATCATTGTCTGTTCTTCCGGGCAGTTGCTGGGCTATGATTGACCATCTAGAAATACAACACATTACAGTAAAGAGGGAGAGAGTCATTAATTTTTGAACTGATAAAGCTACATTCTATTGGAAAAGTTGGAATCACTTCATGCATCGTTGTCAGGTCAGTTTAAGGTTGTCAAAATTTTCTTATTTTCTTCGAGAGGATCTCAAGTTTGGAAGTGAAAGTTGTTTTTTGTAACAGTAAGCTTAAGGAACCAAAACTAGCAGGACCTCTTCCCAAGTCAATGACTTACAGAAAAAGCATAATCTCCATGAGAGACCTAGGAAGCAGGTTAGAACGAAGCTTCATAACAAAATTGAGTGAGATGACTCTAAATCACAATGAATAAAAGCCTGTAACTGTGAATACAAAGTTTTCTTTGGAGTAGTATGATCAATTTACTAGTACGAATTTGCTGAAATATTCAGAAAATATTTTAACTCAAATCTAATTTAAGTAGATTCATGACTAAATGGTGAAATTAGCTTAAATGCAACTTATCTCAAGTTACAACCCACGCACCTGCTGCCAACGGCTGCGTGAAGCTTAATTATCAATTCCTCTTCATGTGGTGTGAAGCTGTCATGTTTGAGATCAGGCCTCAAGTAGTTAGTCCACCTAAGCCTGCAACTTTTTCCACATCTCCTGAGTCCTGCAGAATATGCTCACATACAGTATACAAGTCACAGGAGATCCAAAATGGTTAGTATAATAGCTGCAAAAACCGTGAAACTTGAATCCAACTAAAATTATCATTTCATGACCCTAAATTACCTGCTTTCTTTGGTACAGCAGTCCAGTTTCCTGTCCCATGCTTGGAAACATAAGCGAGTATCTTTGCATCTTCCTCGACGGTCCAAGGACCCTTTCTCACGTTGAGCTTGTCACAGCATGGAGTTCTTACCATTTTATCTGATAAGGAAGAGAAGTATACACGTTAGGAAGAAGATATAAAAGGAAGGTGATGATGAGAGATGCAACTTCGAAGTTTCTTTAGCAAATGCTCTTTGAGAGATGGAGAGATGCAATACAAGAATGAGTTAAACGTATGACAAGTCTGAAGGCAAGAAAAGCATGAAGCTCTTGGAATTAACTATTTTGCATGATGTAAACCTCTTCTGGTATAAACACACAGAGTGACCAGTCTTGTCTCTCTCTCTCTCTCTATCTGGAGTCACCATACTTGTGTGCTTGGCTCCAAGAGCATTGTGTCAGGTTCGAATCGGGTGAATTTTCTGGTTCAGTGTAGTGTTAATCTAAGTAAAATAACATAAAATGCTGATTGACAAAGAATAATTAGTTGCTTGTGTAAAAAGGAAATGACTTGTTATACAGTTTCTAATGATCACAAGTTTGACAAGAGCAACTATTTTAAAGTTAATATCCAACTAATCTGATGAAGAACCCACCAGATGAGCATGATATATGATTCCCGTCTTCAAACCTTTTCATTCTGAAATCCCGAAGATGATCAATACGTCTTCTGTTTTTTCATATGAAAATAGCATAGAAATCTCAAAGCTAATGAACTATAATTCTCGTTTTGGAACTGTTAAGACATTCTTATAGTCCAATCATCAACTAATTGGGCCTGACAATTATTCAGTTATCATAAAATCAATCGAACAGTCGAAAAGAAAAATATAATAAATCAGTGTATAAAACCCTTCGAATGAAAGATGAGAAATATGTGACTGATGATGTATAACATGACTTTTGGTCTTAAGAAAGACAAACAAAGTTAGAGGAAAAGAAGTTATATATTTGTGTATGTTTAAATTATTATATGATGAAATTATTTATACATAACTTTAGTTTCACATGCGCTTAATTATATGCTGCTGTTATGAAAGATATATCATAATAATATATTACTATTACATAAGATATATCGTTAACAATATGTTATTGTTACGTAAGTTAACATCCATCCTCAACTCATAGTCGTAAGGAGACAGAGATCTTGAGTTTGAAAACAAGTTCTTGAAACTATAAGCTGAATGAAATTTGATGACAATATATATCTATAATTTGAGATTATGATAAGGACAAATTGAGTAGTGTCTTGAGTAATTAATATGGCATTGCATAAGGTGATAATCAATTCACCACAAGAAAATAAAACAATCCGCAACGTTTTATCAAAAATGTCACAAAATGTTTGAATTTTTTGCGAACGTTTTATAAAAACATCGCATATTTGTAGCATTTTTGCGACGTTTTTTAATTAAAATGACACGAAATAAAAATGGTTACATTTTGTTGAATAAAACGCCGCCGTTGATGTGGTAGAAGTACCTGACCCAAATAACCCAACCCATCATCTCCTAAACTAGCTTTTTTTTTGTTTTTCCCCTATTCTTCTCTTGGTTTATGTAAAATCCCTAAAACCACAACTATAGAAGGTGAAGCAGGCAACGACGGACAGGCAGACGGAGGAGCAAGCGGTGGGAAGTACATGGTAGAAGCAACATCTATCATGTTCTGATTATTGATTATATAAAAATTTCGATCAAAAATTGTTTGAAATTCTTTTATGTTTTAGTTTTTCATGTTCTCTTGATCATCAAGCAATGAGTTGAAAACTAAATACGAACTCTGACAAATGAAAAGGAGTGTTAAAATTAAAAGCTTTGTTGGTGGTCACCATATTTCACCGTCTTCATTAGAGCCCTTGATTCTTAGGTTCTTGTTTGCAAGGTATGGTTCCCTTTGTTAAGTAGTTTTTTTTTATTTCTTTGTTTGTATCTTATTTTTCTACTTGTGCTTGTATTTTCTTATCTCAGAACGATTATGTCACTTAGGGATTCATGTCAATCTATTTGGTTCTAAAATTTTTAGAGAAAATTTTGGGTTTTATTTTATTGTATCACAGTAACGATGAGATTGGAGAAGTGCTGGTTTTGTTCCTCAATTGTATATCTACTTACATTCCACTACCCTCATCCTATAAATGCCTAAACTTGATGTTAGGTCCAAGTTCAAGGTTTAAGCTTTTCACTTTAGGGTCAAAAAGCAATGATGTCTGGTATGGGAGACGGGTACGTGGGCACGACCTAAGACACCGTGAGAATCCGACGACTGGAGAAGCAACGGGAAGCAGAGCACCGGAAAATCCAAGAGCTCAAGACCAAGTCCGCCTCCGTTAAGGGCCAACCTGGTCTTCTCCAATTCAGGTTAAGTACCTCTGATTAGTCGTTGTCTGCTAGAAATTTTTATTTGTAGTCACAATTTAGGGTTTAAGAAGGAATTGGGCGTGGTTGCGTAAAAAAGTGGAATCTTGATACTATTTATCATATGTGGTTTCATTCTTTGATGTCTGTTTGATACTATTTATCACATGTGGTTTTGTTGGTTTGATGTCTGCTTGGATGTTCAGATTCTGGAGACTGCATTTAAGAAGGAAATAGTGGGCTTGGTTACGAGAGAGCAATATCTTAAGAAGGTAGAATTGTTCTCTCTTGTTTAATCTTATTTGTTGGTTTCTGTGTAAATAATGTTTTTTGTTTCTATATGTTGTTGGTTGTTGCAGCCTCATAATCGGTCTCTGTTGCTAGGTTCAGGTGCATATACTGCTATATCTCTAGGTAAAAACCTTAATCAAAATCTTAAAAAATTTCCTTTTTCTTAGTCTCAAATACGGCATCTATGCTTGTTTGGGTTTTTTATATATGTAATCCTTTATTTAGGATATTCTATGATTAGCCTAGCTGATCCAAAACCCTAAGTAATCCTTTTTATTGACAATATTGACTTCAGTTTAGGATCCTAACTATCAGTGAAAGGATGCTTGTAATGTTATTAACAATATTCGTAGCAGGAGCCTGTAACTTAATGTGATTCACTTTGCTTGTAGATGCAACAATGATGAACGATGTACAGAGTACCAAAACTTGTTAACTGATTCCTCAAGTACCTATTAAATGATCATTTGGAGTGATTTACAGAGTTTCTCTAGCAAAAAAGACCTCTTCCAAGGTACTTCAAGTGTTTGAAACAAGGTCTTACTGATTCTAGGTTCTTGCTTCCACTTTTTCTATTTGTTTCCTAATTTTTTGTTGGTTCACAACATGCAATTTTATTGGTGGATTCTAATATTGATTGTGCATTTATGTCTTGGATATCTTTTGATTCATTGTGAGACCTATAATTCTTGGATATGAATAGAGGAGTGAGTTAGAAGCACGTACTCCTCTATTCATGAAATCTTGTGTTGCATCAGCAAATGGGAAACTAGATAGTGGCAATTCATTTTTTTCCTTGTTCCTTTTTGTTACTTTCATTTAATAATAATTGAATGTGAGACGATATGAATGATTGAGAAAGATTAGTAAACAAATGTGGGTTGCTAATTTATATTTTTTACTTAATGTAGAGGGAAGGTGAATTAGTTTTGAAAAAGGCCACTGAATATGGAGCTGTGGAAATTTGGATGAATGAACATGTTCGAAGATACTTGTGACTTAGTTTTCAATTAGTGATGGATGATAATTTGTCTTTTTAGACCCATTGTTTCAATCAATTAGCTGACTTGATTTTTGGAAATTTGGAGTCTCAACTTTTATTTGTTCTACTCAATTTCTGCAGTTTTAATCTTGATGCTGTTCAACTCTCAATACCTAGATGTCTGATGGTTATGTAATTTTCCAGGTTGAAACTATGATTCTTGAGGAGGTTCAGGATTTGCCAAAGGGACAAGAAAGGGAAAACATAATTATACAGACTATCATGAGACAAATTTGCTATGCAGTCTGTTAGAAAACTCTAACTTAATAGGCTAGAGATCAGTATATTATTGATAGTAATTAGTGATAAACACTGCTATTACAAGTGAATCCAAGGATCACTTCCTATGCTATAGCAATAGTTGCTCCTCAGGAAGAGAATAAGTTCTCTCTCTGTATACAATCCACTTCTCACTCCTTCCTTGCTGAATCTCCTCTCTCTCCTCTGCCCCTATCTTTTGGCTGGCCCTTGTACATTATGTTATTCCCTAGTACCCCATCAGCCCCAATTCTAACTAACTCTGACATCATTCTCTTCATTCCCCGCAGCCCCCTCTTTCTTTCTACGTGAATACACTCTCCATATCCTAGGCTTAGTGTTATTATTGTCATTGGCCCTAACATTGCCCCCTCCTAGAAGAGCAGCCTTGTCCTCAAGGCTGAAATGAGGAAATTGACTCCGCAGGACACATTCATCTTCCCAAGTAGCATTCTCTATTGGCTTACCCTTCCAATGAACCAACCACTGCCAAATTGAGTGTCCCTCCTTTGTAATAACTCTGCTGGCTAGGACAGATTCTAGTTCCACCATATCCTCCACTTCGACCTCCATTCCTTCTAGCAAGTTTGCCTCAACTGTATAATTGACAACTGCTTTCTTTAATTGAGACACATGAAAAACGGGGTGGATCCTATAATGTTGTGGAAGTTTAAGTTTGTAAGCAACAACCCCCAATTTTTCTAGAATTTGGAATGGGCCAAAGTATTTGGCCGCTAACTTCTGATTAATTCGTCGGGCCATAGAAAGTTGTTTATGAGGACAGATCTTTAGAAATACCCATTCTCCCACTGTAAAGGATAAAGGAGTCCTCTTCCTATCTGCAAATTTCTTCATCTGGTCTTGAGCTCGCTGAAGATTATGTTTCAGTTGAAGTAGAGCCTCATCCCTATCAACCAATTCTCTTACCACAACCTCTACCTTTGTTTCCCCTTGTAAAAACCGAACTAATGTTGGAGGTTTTCTACCATAGACCAATTCAAAAAGAGTGGAACCTGTGGATATATGAAAAGTAGTGTTGTACCATAGTTCCGCCCATACAATCCAATAAGATCAATAAGTAGTGTTGTACCATAGTTCCGCCCATACAATCCAATAAGACCAATTTTTGGGCTGTTCAGACGCAAAGCATCGCAAATAGGTTCCTAAACATCGATTGAGGACTTCGGTTTATCCATCCGTCTCCGAATGATAGGATGAACTCATATTAAGCACAGTGCCTTGAAGTCGGAATAATTCCCTCCAAAAATAACTCACAAACAAAGGATCTTGATCACTTATGATTGATGAAGGAACTCCATATAGACGGACTACCTCTTTTATAAATACTTCAGCCACACCTTTGGTAGTATACGGATGCTTCAAAAGAATAAATTGGTCGTATTTTGATAATCTATCTACTACCACTAATACTGCTTTATATCCTTTAGATTTAGGAAGACCCATGATGAAATCCATGGAAATATCTTCCTAAATCTGGTTGGGAATCGGTAAGGGTTGTAACAAACCCACCGGTGAAGTTGCTGCATATTTCTATCGTTGACATGTATCACAAGACTTAAAATAGTCTTAAATAGACTTCTTCATGCCAATCTAATAAAGATTGTGAGCAATCCTTCTATATGTGCGAAGAAAACCTGAATGTCCCCTTATAGGTGAAGAGTGAAACTCCTTTAGAAATAGGGGAATGAAAGTAGATTGGGCTGAAATCACTAACCTCCCCTTGTATAAGAGAATGTCTTGGTGCCACAAGAACCCTTTCTTTGCAGTTGGGTTTTGCTGCAATTCCCGAATAATACCACTGAGCACATGATCCCTGTTAACCTCCTGCTGAAGAATTTGACAATCAGCCCACAATGGATACGATATAATGCTCCCCAATTTAGCCTCATCATAGATTCCTGACAAAGCATCAGCAGCCTTGTTTTCGGGTCTCGATTTATAAATTACCTCAAAGTGATACCCAACCATCCAACATTGTTGGTCTGTAGTGGAAACTCTTTGTTGTAGTAAATGACGGAGACTTTTTTGATCCGAATAAACAACAAAGGGCCTACCCAACAAGTAATGGCGTTAATAGTGTACTGCCAAAACCAATGCCATCAATTCCTTCTCATAAGCTGATTTGGAAAGATTACCTTCAAATAAGGCCTTGCTAAAGTAGGCAATCGGTCTTCTATTTTACATCAATACCGCACCAACCCCCTTGCCCGAAGCATCACACTCCACTTCAAAGGTCTGAGTAAAGTTTGGAAGAGCTAACACAGGTGATGTAGTTAGGGCCCTCTTCAAAGTTTCAAATGACTCTAAGGCTACTGAGTTCCATTGAAACCTATCTTTCTTCGTTAATTTGGTAAGAGGCTTGGCTATCTTTCCATAATTCATAATGAACTTTCTATAATAACTTGTCAACCCAAAGAATCCCCTCACTCCCTTCACATTATGAAGAACAGGTCAATTCTCCACACAAGATACCTTAACAGGATCCATTGCTACTCCTTGGGCAGAAATCACATGACCTAAATATGCTACTGTCCTTCTTCCAAAACTACACTTCTGCCTGTTAACTACAAATTGATTGGCTTGTAAGACCTCCAAGACATTTGCCAAGTGTAAAAGATGAGTGTCCCAATCAGCACTATAAATGAGGATGTCATCAAAAAAACCAACACGAACCTCCTAAGGAAAGGTCTGAAAATGTCATTCATAACGGACTAAAATGTGGCTGGAGCGTTGTTTAGCCCAAATGGAATTACGAGGAACTCGTAATGCCCATCATGTGTGTGAAAGGCCGTTTTATGAATGTCCTCCCTCTTAACTCGAATTTGTTGATAACCTGATTTGAGGTTTAACTTAGAAAAGAATTTGGCACCATTCAACTTATCTAACAATTCATCCACCACTGGAATAGGGTACTTGTCTGGTATGGTGACCTGATTGAGTGCTCTATAGTCTACACACATTCTCCAAGAAGCATCTTTCGTCTTGAACAAGATTATCGGGCTATAATAGGCGCTAGAACTTGGGCGGATTATTCCCATATGTAACATTTGCTGCACCTATCTTTTTATCTCATCCTTGTGATGATGAGGGTATTTGTAGGGTCTCACACTAATAGGGCCTTGCCCTTGTTGCAACACAATTGCATGGGAGTGATTCCTTTCAGGAGGCAGCCCTTGCACTTCTAAAAATACCTCTGGAAACTTATCCAACACTTGGTTCAACTCCTGATCCTCTCTGTTGGTAAGTTGCATCTGCTGTTTTGCCATTATATGTTCCCCTTCAACCGATAAGAATTTACCCCTTAACATAACTAGGAGACCATGCAAGCACACGGAATCTTCCAAATACACACTGCCTCTCTATGGAGTGGACTGAAATCCTGCATTCCCTTGTAACTGAACATGCTGCCCCTTATATTGAAATTGCATTGACATCTCCTTTCAATCCACTATCACCTTTCCTAGAGTTTGTAACCAAGCCACCTGATTGAGCCAAATTTATACTATAAATTGGCCCTGTTTTCTTAAGTAATTATGCACTTGTTGACTCCTAATTCATG
>JANVCQ010000007.1:25298973-25320083 GCA_025531925.1 Erythroxylum plowmanianum | reverse complement strand
TGCAATCCTTGGTACAAATTTATTTGACCGGTTTCCAAGGATCAATCTTAGGATTGAATGATAAGCCGCGATCACCACCCCTAGGATCACTTCCATTCCGCCTAAGTCTAAGACATAAGCATCAACTTTCCACTCTAAGTCTCCCACCCGAATAGGAACTTCTAAACACTTCCCTTGAGTAGTCACCCTATAGCCATCTCCCAATCTGATTCCCAACGCCTTGCTTGTTCCCACGGTTAGCCCTAACCCACTAACCAGCTCAGGAGAAATAAAGTTATGGCTGGCTCCGCTATCCATTAAAATTGCAATCGAAACTCCTTGTAACTTCCCTGCCAATCGTATAGTTTTAGCCTCCGATATCACTGTCCCATTCACTCCAAACACCCCCATTATTCTGCATTCCAAAGCTATTTCAGTCTCCTCCTCAACTTCTACTTCCAGGCTATAATTACTCCATTTTCATCCAAAGTTTCATTGTCATCCAAGATTAACAGCCTTAGTTGTTTTTCAACACACTGGTGAAGGGGATGGAACCTCTCCCCACATCTGAAACACAAGCCTTTTGCCTTTTGGTCCATGAGTTCTTGATATGATAGATGGCACACCCCTTTATTCCTCTCCATCGGTCCCCTCCTATCTCCTTTGGACCGCCTGGTGGATGACGCCGTGGGTGGGGCGACCATCCAATACTGCGCCAGGGACTCAGGTGGAGCCCCAATGAAGTTGCAATTTCTCCCAGTCCCCACGCCACTCTCAAACCTCCCACGACCAATCGGGTTTGGAGGCTTCTGGTTGTGATGGGTCGGGTTGACCCGGAAGTTGCCCTTAAAAGGGCTCCTTCGGTGTAGAGACCACATGCACATGCGAGGTCTTGAACCTTCGACGCCCCTGAGCTCGCCATTCACCTCATCCTCCACCGCCCTCGCTATCTTTAACAATTGGTACCTATTGACAGGTCCAAACGTACGTACCATCCTTCGAATGTCAGCTCTTAAACCACTCATGAAATACCTCATGAACTGCTCCTCTGGAAGTCAACCTACTTACGACGAGATAAATTTGAAAGCCTCAATATATTCCTCTACCGAATCAGTCTGCTTCAAGTCTGACATCTCCTCAAAGGATTATCAAGCCTTCTTCCCCCATAACGATCAATAAGGGCTCGCTTAAACCTTTCCCAGTCCAACTCTTCCTCTGTCTCCCAAAGAAGGTTAAACCAATGTATGGTGGAACCTTCCATGCTCAATAGAGCTAGTTTCATTTTTATCGGGTCCGAAGTATTATGAACTTCGAAATATACTTTGGCTCTCGTGATCCACCCTACATGATCAGACCCATCAGACATGGGTAACTCCACCTTGCGGACTGATATCCTATATTCTTCCATAGTATCATAGGAGTGTTCCACTGGATGTGATTGCCCAGGACCTGGGTTCCTCTCTGCCACAACATTTGGCCCCCTTCCTGACACATCGCCACTCCCCTGTCCTTCCTCCAGCCTCTTACCCAGCATTTTACTCATTTTTAACAGCAAGGCTCTCTGCATTTCTCCCATTGCCATTCGCATGGATGGCTAAATTTCTTCCACCCCAGCCTCCAAGTTCGCCATACGGGATTCTAATACGTCTACCCTATCGGACATCTTGGGTGGCATCAAGGTGAGTTGCTCTAACTTCTCTAGTCTTCGAAAATAATGGATCGTCTCTCCCACTATTGGTATCCAGTAGGTTGAACCAATGTTAGAAAACTCTAGCTTAATAGGCTAGAGATTAGTATATTATTGATAATAATCAGTGATAAACACTGCTATTACAAGTGAATCCAAGGATCACTTCCTATGCCAGAGCAAAAGTTGCTCCTCAGGGAGAGAATAAGTTCTCTCTCTGTCTACAATCCACTTCTCACTCCTTCCTTGCTGAATCTCCTCTCTTTCCTCTGCCCCTATCTCTTGGCTACCCCTCGTACATTCTGTTATTCCCTTGTACCCCATCAGTCCCAATTCTAACTAACTCTGACATCATTCTCTTCATTCCTCGCAGCCCCCTCTTTCTTTCTATGTGAATACACTGTCCATATCTTAGGCTTAGTGTTATTATTGTCATTTGCCCTAACACAGTCATAAGAAGAAATGTGCAAAGAAAATAAAAAAACTAATGCAGAGTGGAGACTCTTAGATCCTGAGAAGGTTGAACCTTCCAACCCTTTGTCGAAACTAGAGAATTGACATGCTGCTTGAACAAAGATAGAGTTAAACTTAGCAACAAAGCTTAAGTGTACTTTATGACATCCAAGATAATAAGGTAGAATTTGGGAATGGTGGTTGTGGCAATTGACAATGTTTTCTTAGCTGTAATGACTGCATTCTTATACAATTATTATTATGGAATAAGAAATCAAAATGGATGCTGTGTTTGGATCTTTATTCCTAGATTGCTTAATTGTTTCAAAGTTAACTGTTTGGATGTTGTAACCTTCTTGTTTCAACATTTTGTTTGGTCTTGCTGCAATTACCATAACCTTCTGTCTCTATGATCCAACAAAATTTAAGCAGTAGTTTAGTTATAAAAAAGCAAAGGCTCACTGTACTTTATGAAGTTGGAATTTAATTTTGGTATAAGATTTTATATACCAAAAAATTGAAGAATTATTAAATAAATAAAATTCATAAATAATATTGAATAGTTATTAAACAAATAAGATTTAAAAAAATTTTATTTTAAAAAATTATTAAAATTAAAAATTATTAAATTAAAATGATTTTCAAAAATGGAAAAATAATAATTAAAAATAATACTATCTGCGATGTTTTTGTATAAACATCACAGAAAGCAATATTCCGCAATGTCTTAAAAACGTTGCGGAATGTTCAAAAACCTCGCAGAATGTGATTTTTTGTGACGTTTCCAAAAAATGTCATGGAAAGTCCAATCTTTTAGTGATGTTTTTTAAAACATTCCAGAATGCCCGTGTTTTCCATGGCGTTTTATGGGAAATGTCGCAGAAACCTTTTGTCTACACCACATTTCGCGACGTTTTTTATGACGTTTTTTAAAACATTGCAAATTGTATTCTGTGATATTTTTTGAGATTTTGTGATGTTTTTTTATCGCATTCTCCTTTTGTGATATTTTCTTGTAGTGATTTCAATATATTTAGTACACTCGTAGAAGACATGAACATTTTAGGAGAATGTGATTATTACAAAGGAGAGAAGTAGCACAAAAGGAGGAATAACTCATATCTTAACCAATTAACTCATATCTTAACCAATATAATAAAAGGAGTTTAGATATTGTTCTTGTAAGAACTTGATATTCTAATTTTGTGCTAGATTGAGGGACAAATATTTGTTTCTTGTTGTGTTATAAAATGAGGAGCGTACTAAGGAAGAAACAATAATTAGTTGTGGAGCATTGATTAGTTAGATATTTCGCCTAGTCAACATCAAAGTATGCCCGTAACTAATAGACATGAATGAAAAAAAGTAAAGATTGTCAAAAAGAGTACCTCTAATATATTAAATGATATAAAGGATAATAAAGAAGTGAGGGATATAAGGTGCTAACATGAATTGGTTAATAATGTGAATAGTATGGGCAATATTAGGATGGAAGATAGTAAGATACATAAGATTGTTAATTAATTAGCAGAGTATTATTATTGAGGAGAGTTTCATCAATAGTAGAAAAATAAACATTAGATTTAAATGGAGCATTAGTAGCGTTAGAGTTAGTGTTAGCAGAACAAGAGATAAGATCAATGACATAGTTTACTTATAACATATAATACCCAGACTCATCAAATGAAACGTCAAGACTAAAAAAAAAAACTCAAAATTTTCAAATCTTTCATCCCAAACTATTGATATAGAAAGGATTTAAAAGTGAAAATATCATAAATATCATCGCTAATAATTATCACTTCGTCAACATAAAGGAGAAGAAAAGTGTGACCTTAAGTTGTTTTACGAATGAACAAGGTATGATCATATGAGTTAGGACTAAAAACTAAGAAGACCAATAGTAAAGCTAAATTTGGCAAACTAGGCTTAAGGAACTTGTTCTAATCCATACAAGATTTTATGAAGGTGATAAACTTTATGTAATGGCTAATTATAACCAATGAGGTTGCATATACAGTTCTTTTATAAGATCTATATTAAAAAAGACATTCTTGAGGTCCATCTAAAATAATGATCAATAATTGATAGTAGCAACTACAATAAGTCTACGAGCTATAAGATCAAGTGTCTTCTTATAGTTAATACCATACTCTTAGGTAAATCCTTTAACAACCAGTCAGACTTTGTATCATTTAACTAATTCATTAGCTTGAATCTTGATTTTATAACCTATTTGCAACTAATAATAGATTTATTTGGAGGTATGTTAACCATTTTCCAAGTATTGGTGCTAGTGAGTGCCTATAATTCTCCTATTATTGCTTTTTGTTATAAAGTATTAGAGCTTGCCTTATAATAGGTACAAGGTTAATATAGGAGATAATAGTGGAGTAAACATGAAAATAGTAAAAATCAAACAGAGTGGTGATTTACTCGATTGGTATATTGAAGAATAAGAAGTTTTGATGATTGATTAGATGGTAAGGATCATTTAGAGGAGGTAAGGGGTCCACAGTTGATGGAGAATTGATAGGATCAGGTGTAAGTTATATTGAACTACTATAACTCTTGGAAAGTGATCCTATAAGAGAAATATTAGGAAACAAGGATATGGTAGAATTGAAAAAGAAATGATGAGAAGTTTCATTATCTTAAAATTTTGAAATACCTCAAAACATCTTATATTTTTATAAGCTTACATATCATGAGACACCAAGTCTTTAAGAAAAAGGATCCCAATACCTATACCCTTAATTATGTATCTCACACCTTAAAAGAAGTATAACCATGCTCATGGTTCTAATTTGGTGTATTGTTATGGTTGAAGAATAATAAAGCAAGTAGTACCAAAGACTTTAAAATTTTGGTAGTTAGGAGTATGATTATATAGTGTTCATAAGGGGAGATGTTACTTATGAGTAGAGTAGAGATATTGATATTATAGATAACAACAAGGATAACTTCTCCCTAAAAGATTTGTAGGAAAGAGAAGAGAGGAGAAGAGCCCAAATAGTATCGAGAATGTGTTATGTTTTCATTTAGCTCTACAATTCTATTGAAAAGTACCTGAATAAGATCTTTTAATAATATCACTTTGCTATTTAAGAAAATATGTAAAAATCTATATTTATATTCTATATCAATATTAGTGCACGAAAATTTAATTACAAGAAAATTGAGTCTAAATTATGGTAGTAAAGTAAGAATGGTTAAAAAATAATTTAGACCCACGGTGCATGATATATATATATATCTAAAAAAGTCATCAACTATGATGACAAATCATCATAAACTAACCATGGTAATATGGGTAGTAGGTCCCATATATCAAAATGAATTAAACCAAAGGGAGCTGAAGAGAAAAAATAACTATTAATATAAAGTACTAAAAATTAATGATCTAAGATTGGAAAGATGATCAAGTTAAGAGTTCCATAAATGAGATGCAATAGAACTAATAACAAGTTTGTATATAAGGTAGAGAAAGGTAAGTGCAAACAACATCTAATTTTATGCCTTGTCTTATGGATCTCACACATATATGGATCCGGTATAGTATAATTAAAGTACTAGGTTAATACTGATTTCACATGATTTACTAACAAAGATGAGATTTAAGGAGATATTAAGAATAAGAAAAGTATCAAGTGAAAAAAACATAGGTGTTTGAATACTACCTATACATTGAACACGTAAAGTTATCAATAATGTGGACAATGTATGAATTAAAGATAGTTTTTAAGGAATCAAATATGGAAGAGTTAGAAGCAAGGTTTGGATTTTCATACCGTACCGGTCAGTAAATGGTATAAGAATTACTATTCTGGTACTAGCCTTGTGTTTTGGTTCACTGGTTTAGTTGGTATTGTCCTATACCAGAAATTTTAAAAATTCAGGGGTATTTTTGTAAAACATACCAATAATACTAGAAATTATTGGTATGTTTTCTGATGAAAATTGTTAGAAATTATTGGGATAAAAATTGTTGGAAATCATTGGAAATGAAAATTGTTTATGTATATTGAAAAACAAATTCATTGTATTTGGTTATTTATGTATGTTTTGTGATGGAAATATTGGTATATTTTGTGATGAAAATTGTTGGAATAAAAATTGTTGGAAATGGAAATTTTTTATGTATGTTTTTGTAATTGTTGAATTGAAATTGTTGGAAACGAATTTGTGATGGTTGAAATTGTTGGTTGTTGGAAATAAAATTGTTAGTTGTTGGAAAGAAAATTGTTGGACATTTGAAAATAGAAATTGTTTATATAAGTTTTGTGATGTTTGAAGTTTTGGATTGAAATTGTTCAAAATTGTTGGCAATGGAATTGTTGAAAATTATTGGGAATGAGAAATGTTGGAAATGGAAATTGTTTATGTATGTTTTGTAATGTTTGAATTGAAATTGTGGAAAATGTTATAAATGAAATTGTTGGAAATTGTTGAAATTAATAAATAAAAATTGTTAGAAATTGTTGAAAATTGAAATTGTTTATGTATATTTCATTATTTTGTGAATTGTGAATTTGTGATGGTTGAAACTATTAGTTGTTGGAAATGAAATTGTTAGTTATTATAAATGAAATTGTTGAAAATTTGGAAATGGAAATTGTTTATGTATGTTTTGTGATGTTTGAAACTTTGAATTGAAATTGTTCAAAATTGTTGGAAATAGAATTGTTGCAAATTATTGGGAATGGAAATTGTTTATGTATGTTTTATAATTTTTAAATTGAAATTGTTGGAAAATGTTAGAGATTGTTTATGTATATTTTGTGATTATTAGAAATGGGAATTGTTTATGTATGTTTTGTGATTTTTGGAAATGGAAATTGTTTATGTATGTTTTATGTAATTATGTTTGTTGAATAATTAAATTGTTAGTTTTTGACTTATGGTGAATTGTGTTTGATGAAATTGAATTGTATATGGTGTATGAGTTATATTATATAAGATGGACATGCTTATTTGTGTAATGAAATTATGTGTTCTTTATTTTGATGTATGCATTCATTTATTTTTACAGATAAATGGAAGGAAGTTCAAGTACTCCTGATCAAACTAGTTCAGAAAGATACAGTGATCCTGCTTGGCTCATACTGCATTAGTTCCCAGTATGAGGAACCATATTATTTGCTAATTTTGTAACAAGCATTTGAAAGGTGGAGGTGTTAGACCCCAAAATTTTTCAATTATTTTTCATTTATGATTTAGTTATTTATTCATTTCTTGATTTATTTTATTTTATTTTCTTATAATTGAGTCCATTAATTTAGTGAGCATAAGTAGAAATTAGAAACTAAAATGGAAATGTTATAATTAAGTTAGAGTATAGTATATATTAAATAGACTAAGGATTTAATAGACATTAGGTTTAATGAGGAGGGGTAATTTTGGAAGAACAAGACAAAATGTTGTCTTGAATAAGAGAAAGAAGGGAAGAAATCATGGAAGAAGAGAAAAGTAGAGAAGAAAGAAAAGAAGAAGAAGAAATCGTGGAAGAAGCTAGGAAAGAAGAAGAAAACATGGGGAAGAAGAATCAACTTGTTTTAAGGTAAGCTATATCTTTCTTTCTTGCTTAGGTAGAGAAAGAAATAAAGAAATGGGTTTGTGTTGGAAGAAAGAAGAGAACCCATCTTAATTTTTAGGGTTTCTAAACTAGATTTTGGTTTTACTAACCTAGATAAGCTATGGGTAGGTTAAGCCTAAGTTTAATTTTGTACTTATTTCATTTTTTGTGATTATTGAAGTTTTACGAATTTTATTAGAGTATTGGGATAAATGAATCTTGGTTTATTTGAAGGAAACTAAGAGAACCTTACTTAAGAGCAAGAGGAAAAGCAATCCTGAGTTTGGATTTACAAGCAAATAGATGGGTAATGTATTTATGGTTATTGTGTAAATGGGTAAATTGCTTGCCTATGTGTGTGTATGATTATTTGCTTAATTGTCAATGGTTGTGAATTTCATTATGATGTATTATCATGTATGCCTTGAAAGATGACATGGCATTTTATATTAATGAAAAGAGCATAAAAAGCATGAGAAGTATGAAAAGTATGAATATATGTGAAATGAATTGAGCATAAGAATTTTCTTGTGTTTGGGTAAGAGAGAAACCATTTCTTTCGTCATGTGCACGTTGACTTAAAGCCTTCTTTCGGCTACCCGCTTGTGGCATATGAGATTTGAAGAATGGACTCATTTTGTTAATGGTGTAAACTTCGGTTTTGCCATTTTGACCCATGGGAACTCTCGAGCCATTTGTTGTGCATTGCATCTTTGAATTGTCAAGTATGATGCATTTGAGTGATTATGTTTTGATCATGAATTCTACATCATATGTGTTATACGATAACTTCTTTAACTTTGAGTTTTGAGCTATAATTGTGGATGATCGAATGGTTAGAGTAAAATGAGATATAGATGTTTGTATATTATATATTTATATATATACTTGATTTGTGTGGCTAGTTACCGATGGTTATAAATATATTAGCTACTGAGCTTTGTAGCTCAACCCACTATTTTCACTTCTCAAGTGAAGAACGAGAAGGTTAACAATCCTTGTAAGGCAATAGGACAAACTCCGAGATAGCTACATTTAGTGATTAAGTTAGTTTGATAACTTTTGAGTAGCTTTAGCAACATGTCAAACATGAGCATTCAATGTATTTTGTATTTTGTGTTCAGCCATTGATGTACTGGTGACATGTAATTAAAGCTAGCTCAAATGTTGTTTTGAATTAGTCATGAGATTATGAATGGAAGAAATTCCTTTTTGTATATATTCATGTTTACTTTTGGAGTTGTTAATGGTGGTTGGGGAATTGTATGTGTATATGTATGTTGATGGTTGTGGGAAATTAGTAATGTGTAAGAGTAGAATTTTGTGTGTGAATGTTGGGTTTTAGGTTTAGAACTGAAGGTTTCACCGCGGTGAACCTTTCCCGAAGGTGCTTTTGTTTGATTTTTCGTAACTTCACCATGAAGAAAACTAAACTTTTGCCGTGGCGTATTTATCCCAAGAGGTTTTTGGTTTTGATCCGGGGACTTTGCTACAATGAAACCAGTCGTTCACCATGGCATATTTGTCCCAAAGGGTGAGTTCACTCAACCTTGAGACTTCGCCACGGTGAAGGCAAATGTTGGTTGTGGCGAACTTCTCCTGAAGGTCCTTGGGATTTTTTCCATATCTTCGTCGCAGCGAAGATATACTTTGCCATGACGAAAACGCCACTACTGACGACAAAAATGTTCTTTTCAATAGAAGTTTTCAACTTTTCGTTCGAACAACCGTTACCTAACTGTCTTGTATAGTAGCCTCGAAATACATACCGCAACCTAGGGTCCAACATCTTTTGGTATCAGAGCTTAGGTTCTTTTTAAGGATTCCTAGGCTTAAAATATGTATTAGTATAAATTTTTGTGATGTGTAATAAATTGTTTGCATTGTGAATTGATTGATTGCATTAAGTGACATGCATAACATGCATGCATGTAGGAAATAAGATTAAAATGAAATGTAAGCTAATCGTTAGTGTTTTAATTTGAAGGAGTAAGATGCCACTTCATATAAGGACACGAGGAGTTTTACAAAGATCTGTTACACCTGACTCTCTGCCTAAAAAGGAGGGTACATATTAGTGTAGAGCCCCAGGAAATGCTAAGGCTTCTGTAGGGCACGGTAGTGGGCCCTCTCAATCATAGACGAATGAGTCTCCTCTTCTACAGGAGCAAGTGCCTACTCCTTTGGACCCTAGGCTGTTCCAGGACTTTGCCCAGGCTTTTATTCAAGTTGTGGGTCAGATGCCACAATCTTCTACTCCATCCCTAGTTAAGAAGGGGAAACAATTTGATAAACTCAAGAAGTATGGGGGCAGTAGATTTCTATGGAACAACCAATCTAGAAGAAGCTGAAACCTGGTTGAGGAAGACAGAATTGGAGAAAATGGATTGTGAAGATGATGAGAAGGTTGAGTATGTTGCGAGTCTGCTACAGGGGATGCTCTACATTGGTAGGAAGGTGTGTCAGGGAGTCAGTTGAGACTGCCAGTATTGACATGGAAAGACTTCTTAGCTGCTTATAAGACAAGTATCTATCTGGGGTGTATATTCATCAAAAGAAGAGGGAATTTCTGAGTCTCACCCAGAGGGAGATGATAGTGAGTAAGTATGAGCGCCAATTTACACAACTATCCCGGTATGTAGTTGAGATGATGATCAGTGAGACTGCTAGGTGCCGTAGGTTTGAATTGAGATTGCATTTGGCTATCAAGGAAAAAGTGGTGGTGCAGAATTTATGTGATTTTCAATAGCTAGTTGAAGCAGCATTGAGGTTTGAGAATGTGGAAAACATAAAGAGTGCAGTGAACAAAAAGAGGAAAGGGAGAGAATAGTTTAGGAGGGGAGGTGATACTCCTATGTCACAAAGGAGTGCCAGGACTTTCCCTGTGCAGTCTGAGGAGAAGAGCAGTGGTGCAAGCAGGTCTGGACAAGTGAGAACTGTTTCTCATCAAGCCTCAACAATTGGATGCAGTAGAAAGGGATAGGGGGATAAGTCATTTGTCCCCAAGTGTGATCATTGTAGCAAGTTCCATAAGGGGGAATGCTATAGACTTACTGGAGCTTGTTTTAACTGTAGGGAAAAGAAGCACATGCCTAGAGAGTGCCTATGGTATGCAAGACAAGAGAGAACTCAGATGCAAGCTTCGAAAAGGGCTAAGACTGTGTGACACAAGATTACAACTCAAGTGGGAAATTCTGATGCAGCTAAGAAAGTGAATTATTTAGGAAGACCTAGGGGGCAAGCACCAACTAGAGAATTTATAATGACGAAGGAGGATGCAAAAATCGCTCCAAAAATTGTGACTGGTACGATTAAATTATTTGATGATGATGTTATTGTTTTGATTGATTCGAGGTCTACTCATTCATTTGTTTCATTAAGTAGAACCGTGCATGGTAGAAATTTGAGCCCATTGGATACTGCTTTGATGGTTAGTACTCTAATTGGCCAATATATTATTATTAGTTAAGTTTATAAAGATTGTGAAATATATACTGGTGGAGGAAAATTAGTGGTGGATTTAATGCCATTGAATATGGGAGGATTAGACATGATTTTGGGCATGGATACATTAGAAAAGTATAATGCCAATTTAGATTGCAAATAGAAGATAGTAGAGTTTGAGTTGAACAAAGGTAGAAAGGTGGTATTTGTGGGAGACAAAAAAGCAAGTCCACCTAGAATTGTTTTAGCTCTGACAGTAGAGAAAATGATGAGGAAAGGGTGTAAAGCATTTTTGGCATATGTGGTAGACACGAAGGTAGATGGAGGAAAGTTAGAAAATATTCCCGTGGTTATGAAATTTTTGGATGTCTTTCCAAAGGAATTACTAGGACTACCACTACCTAGAAAAATTGAGTTTCCCATCGAGCTTCTTCTAGGTACTGCACCGATCTCAATTCCACCTTACCGAATGGCTTTGACGGAGTTAAAGGAGCTTAAAGAGCAGTTAGAAGACTTGTTAGAGAAAGGTTATATTAGGCCTAGCTCTTCACCTTGGGGAGCTCCAGTTCTTTTTATAAAGAAGAAAGATGGATCGTTGAGAATGTGTGTGGACTATATGAAGTTTAATCATATCACTATTAAGAATAGATATCCGCTCCTACGCATAGTTGATTAGTTTGATCAATTGAAAGGGGCAAAATTCTTCTCCAGGATGGATTTGAGATTAGGTTATCACCAGTTGAGAATAAAGGAGTCCAATGTGTCAAAGATTACTTTTAAAACACGATATGTGCATTTTAAGTTCTTAATCGTGCCCTTTGGATTAACGAATGCACCTATAACCTTCATAGACTTAAAGAATAAAGTCTTCAAGCCTTTCTTATGCCGATTTATCATTGTCTTTATTAATAATGTATTGGTTTATTGGACATGTAATTTACGAATTGCCTTGGAGACACTGAAGAAGAAAGAGTTGTATGCCAAATTTGATAAATGTGAATTTTGGCTAAGGAAAGTGGTGTTTCTTGGACTTGTAATTTTAGAAAAAGGAATACATGTGGATCCGAGAAAAATAGAAGTTGTGGTTAAATGGGAAGCATCTAAGAATATAGTAGAAGTGAAGAGTTTCTTGAGTTTAGCTGGTTATTACAGAAGATTTGTAGAGAGCTTTTCTATGATAGCGGCCCCACTTGCCAAATTGACAAAGAAGAATTAGAAGTTTGTGTGGACAGAGGAGTGCTAGAACACTTTTGAGAAATTGAAGAATAGGCTCACAACTGTACCGATTTTGACTTTGCCTTCTAGTAATGATGGATATATAGTATATAGTGATGCCTCAAGGAAGAGATTGGGCTATGTATTAATGCAAGGAGATAATGTGATTGCCTATGCTTCTTGGAAATTAAAACCCTATGAGATGAATTATCCTATGCATGACTTGGAGTTAGCTGCCATAATGTTTGCATTGAAACCACCAGGATATTTATAGACCATAAGAGTCTTAAGTATTTGATAAGTCAAAAGAGTTGAATTTAAAAAAAAGAAGGTGATTGGAACTACTGGAGGATTATGATTTGATGATAGACTACCATCTGGGGAAAGCTAATGTAGTAGCGGATGTACTGAGTAGAAAATCTACTATGGCACATATGGAGATAATATATCTTCCTTTGTTGAAGAAATTAGCCAGATTTAAGGTGATATTAAAACAAGTCAAGTCTACTTGTATATTGGCTAATTTTAGAATAAGGCCAGTGTTGAATGAGAAGATTATGGAATTGCAAGAGCAAGATGAGTACTTGAGCAAGCTCAGAGAAGAGATTAAAAATAGTAAACTTTTTGAAATAAAGATAAGAGAAGATAGATTGATGGTGGTAGGTAACAGATTGTGTATTCCTAATATGTTAGAATTGAAGAATGAGATTCTAGATGAGGCACATAATGCTCCCTATACAATGCACCCGGGGAGTACGAGAATGTATAGAGATTTGAAAAAGCATTTTTGGTGGAGAGGAATGAAGAAAGATGTTGTAGAGTATGCTAGAAAAGTACTAAATAATAACTGGGGTCAGTGTAGTTATAGCGAATATTCCTCCCGTAGACGATTGATTTTTATTTTTCCTCTTCTTTTAGTTTTTCTTATATTTGATATATATGTTAAATTCTATATATAATGTAATTGTAAATGGTTTAGTTACAGGTTTCACTTTTACTTGGTTGATTTCTCATCATGAACTCTTGTGATAAATTGTAATAGTTTAAAAGTTAAGAATATTTATTATTATTTTTATTGGATGTTTTGAACTTTTGATGTAATTATTATTTATTATATGATGAAATTGTAATACTTTAAATACTTTGTATTATTCTTAATTTTATATTTGTATGATGACAATTGTCTTTTTTTCACATTAATTGTGGTTATTATTTATATGTGAAATATTTGAAAATTATTATTATTTCATATTAAATGTGGTTATTATTTATTATTATCATATTTGGAAACATGGTTAATGTAAACTTATAAAGTATACAGTACAACTGTACAATATAACAATAGATTATTTTGCAATTTCTAAAAAAATTCAAAGACTATTTCATAAATTTAAAAAATTACCTGAAACAGTATTCGATATTAATCGGTACTGGTACAGTACCATACCAAAACTTAATTCGATACCAAGTTCGGTACAATATTCGCAATATTAGTTAGAAGTCATGAGATTACAATTAGAATTAAGATATTATGTACTTGATGTAACAGATAAAGTAGGAGAAGAAACAGTACCAAAATCTAGTTGAAGTTGTTGTAAAAGGCTTGAAGATTTTTCAAGTATAATTTTAGAGATGTAGATGTATTCTCCATTGTACCCTTTATGGAAACAACAACGACAATAAGTTGAGAGGACTTGGAAGAGCTACCTTATTTGGTCCTACTTTCAGAGATGAGATGGTACTCTTTTTATAATAGTTGCAACATATCTTCTTTTTAACTAGGTTCTAAAAGGTAGAAGTCTAATAAAAGGAGGTTGAGTGGCAATAATAACATTAGTAGATGAAATTTTCTCTATTTGAAGGGTATGAATTATGGTCTCTTATATAATTAGTTCTTTAAGTACAATATTAAGGCTTAGTAGAGATATTCAGTGATAAAGAAAGCCGTGGATATACTGAAACTCATATATGAGAGTCATCAACAAGTACCAAATATGCTTTTAAACACAAAGATGAGATAGAAAGCGACAATTTGAGCATCAGGACAACTAGGGTTTTTAACTGCTAATTGATCATAAAGCTCTTGTAATTCAAAACATAATTATAGAGATAAGGCTGGGCTTTTGTTTAGGTTATCTAGGCCTAGCCTGGCCTAAGGCCCGACACATATAACCAAAATGATGTCATTTTTACATTCATAATTAAAAAAATAGCTCAGGCTAGGTTAAGTCAAACTCAGATTCAAGTTGGACTACCTTTACCCTGATAGGGTTCGAGTTTAGACTCGGACACACTACATCAGGTACCAATAGTAGTGCTAGGTTGACTAGGGTTAGGGTAGGGCTAGTCTTGTCCTAACCCATTGCCATGCCTATATAATTATAGATAATTTGATGAGGTTGTTATTGCATGTGATGATATCTTTTACAAATCTAAAACTGATTAAAATCATTAAATATAAAGTAAAAATCTTTTAAGAAATATCATACTTATTTAGCAGCATCAAACCAACAAAAATCAAGTTTGACCACTTTAGCATGAGTATTACAAAACTATTTAAAAATTTGATAATCATACTATATGAAGATACTAGACATTTTATGAATATATCTTTTGCTTCATCTATCCTTTGAATATGTTTGGGTATTTCTTTAGTAACATATGCCAAAAAAGTTTATCTTTGAGAAAGTTACACATTTTCTTAACTTACAAATTATAATTGTATCCATCAAAGGTGACATTTATTAGTTGAGGAATATATGAATGAAGTTTGGAAATATCTATAATGCACGGAAGAGAAAGATTTTTAATAAAAATGTATGAAAATAATAAAATTTGTCTATATAGCTAGAATTGAATCAATTTGATCTTAAAGACAAATTTCAACACTTAAAAACCTTAGGAACTAGTTTGAAATAAGAAAATTTGGCAAGGAAATAATTGAACCTATTCGTCAATGGATTTAATTCAAAGTAGCCAAATGAGTGATGACATAAGATGCTGATATAATAGTTGGCATAGTAGATATTAGATGCAATGTCAATGTGGACAATGTCATGGCATATGACTTAGAACGTGGGACCAATTTAGGCAAATGAATGACATCTAACTTGGTGACAAGTGGATCAATTAACAAATCGCATATGGTGATGCTGCTGACATCACTTCATCTCTTAAGTGGAAACACATTGAGTTTCTCCCATTACCCTCACCTATGCCCTCTTGCCCTACCATCTATGTTGAAACACAGCCCTCCCCCAAATCCAAATTCAACATCAACAGATTCAGCTGAATTTTCAAACCTCCCCTAACACCTCAAACCTTCCACTTTCCTCCCTAAATACTACGATGTAGCCTAAACAACCCCCTTCTAAACCTACCCCTTCCAATAACCTATGGAACAAAAGCTGGAAACAGGTTATGGGAGAGCCATCAAATATTACCCTTCAATATAACCCGCCCAAAGTTATTGATGGCAAGGCAGTTGTGCATCTGGACATTGAGACTCTATGGATTGGCAGTAGAATATGGGAATACTCCCTGGTTGGTTTCTTTATAGAAAGACGTCATGATTTCCTTATCATTAAAAAATGGGCAGCTAGTTATTAGAAGAATAGGGGACTCACCGATGTTATTCTTACTGAAGACAATTTGGTATTATTCAAATTACCTCCCAAGATGAAGCAAACAGGATACTAGACGAAGGTCCATGGCATATAGCTCAGCTACCCTATTCCTACAAAATGGCAGCCAAGCTTGAAAACATCAAAGTGCATAACTTTCCACTGTAGATTAATTTACATAGTATCCCATTAGAGTACTAAATTACCCAAGGTCTTAGTTCCTTGGCTAGTTTCATTAGTAGACCTCTATGTATAGATGAAACTACTACCTATATGCAAATTTGTATCAGTGTGGATAGATCTAAGGAGCTACCAAACTACATTCTCATTATGTGGCTAGGTATTGACAATGCCCTGCAAGAAGACATGAGATTTGTCTCTTATAGTTGGAAACCCTCAGTTATTATATAAGGGAAGGTGTGCAAACCAACTAGAAAGGTTTTCTCTAAAGGAGAATATGTGGAACTAATGGGCCTTAAAGATGGTCTTACTTGCCTAAATGTACCTCAACTAGAACTAGATGACACGGTATAAGGGGTGGGAGAAAAAATCATATCACCTCCATCCAATATAAAGGGAACATAATATGATCATACGGAATGTTCAAGGTATAAACTGCCCAAAAAAGCTTAATGCTTTGAGGAATTTTGTCGGGAGGATTAAGCCTCTTATTATAGTTATGCTTGAAACTAAAATTAGGTATGAGAATATGAATAAGGTAAAGATTTTTAACTCTTATTGGTCCTTCTTATCCAACCATCAATATCACTATGGCAGAATAATTATCAAGTTTAATACTAATTTTGTCAAAATGGAGGAGGTTCTTTCTAGTGATCAACTAATACATCTTGAAATCCACTTCATCTTGGAAGGAACTGTTATCTACTCTTCCTTTGTTTATGGTTGCAATACTGCATTTCAAATAAACTTTTTTTGAACCTCTCTAAAAGGCATTCAAAGCACCATATCTGGCCCTTGGATGATTGCAGGTGATTTTAACACCATTATTTTCAGAACTAAAGTAGAAGGGAATTGTAGCTTGAGGAGATACAATGAAGATCTTAAACTTTGTGTCAAACAGATGAGGGTAATGAATCTTAAAATGGAAGATCATTTCTTCACCTAGTCTAATAAACAAAGGTATTCTTGGCTGATTCGAAAAAAATTGGATAGGGTTCTTGTCAATGGAGAATGGCTACTCCAATTTGCTAATATTAAGATTTTATTCATGGATCCTCTCTTCTCTGATCACTCTCCCATTCTAGTTGAGGGACTCTTCCAGAAGTCCTTTACCCCACATACCTTTAGATTTAATAACTATGTTGTTAAAGCGGATGGATTTGATGATGTAATCAAGAGGGGATTATCAGTTAAGGTTTCGGTATCCAGGCAATTCAAATGATGGCAAAAACTTAAAGCAATTAATGCAGAGTTAAAGATACTAACATTTTCTCATCCCCATAATACTCAAGCTGCTATTGATATTGCTAAGGAAAGACTAGCTGCTACTCAAAGTTTACTCTCTCATAATCCTAATGATTTGGACCTTCTTTCAAAGGAAAAGTTGGAAGTTGACCTCTATTTAAGAGCAATCTAAGATCACTTTTCACTCATCTATCAAAGGGCTCGGATTAACTAGACCAAGGAAGGGGATAGAGCTTCTAAATTCTTTTTCAATTCCCTATTTTATAGAAGGAATGCCAATAAAATATGCTCAATAATTAGTACAAAGGGAAGAAGTCTTAATGATCAATCAAGCATCATGAAGGAAGTTATTAAATTCTATAGAGGTTTTTTGGGTTCAGATATGGATCCTGATTCCTTTCTGGACCCGATTAAGAATTTTATCATTAACAAAGTCACACCTGAAGCTGTTAGGAAATTGGTGGAAGACATTACAGATGATGATATCAACACGATGGTATTTGCTATGAATGGGATGAAAGCTCCCGAATCGGATGGGCTTAATGGAATTTTCTTTCAAAATACATGATCCTTTATAGGACCCATGCTTAGAGAGGTTATTCATGAATTTTTTGCTAATGGAGTGTTCCTAAAGGAGTTTAACAAGGCTTTTCTCTATTTTATCCTCAAAACTCCTAGCCCCTCTACTTTTGGCGATTTCAGATCGATTGCATGCACCAACTTTCTCTACAAAATCATTGCTAAGATCCTTACTAACCGACTGAAGGGAGCACTCAACCTCATTATCAGTGAGAGCCAGAATGCTTTTATGAAAAATAGAGATATTAGGGGCAACATTCTTATTACACGGGAACTTCTTAAAGGATACACCATAAAGAACTCATTTCCTAACTGTGCTGTTAAAATAGATTTCAACAAAGCTTTCGATTGCACCAGTTGGCCCTTCCTATTCAGAGTTCTTAAGGAGTTCAATTTTCCAGATCCTTTTGTTAATTGGATTAAGGCTTATGTTACAACTACAACGTACAGTGTGCTTATTAATAGCTCGCCTTCCAAAATTTTTAAAGGGAAGAGAGGAATTTGACAAGGGGATCTCTTGTCCCCATACTTATTTATCCTATGTATGGAAGTGCTCTCACTAATGATCAAGGTCAATTCCTCTTACAATCCTAAATTTAAGTTTCACTCTAAGTGCATGAAACTATTACTCACTCATCTTTGTTTTGCAAATGAACTTATTCTCTTCTCCAAAGCTCATCCAGATTTGGTGAAACTACTAATGGACAATCTTAAAGAATTCTCCAAGATGTTAGGTCTTAAAGTGAATTTCCATAAAAGTCACTTTGTTCTCTCTACTTCGGTGAACTCTCTCCAGGGCACTATTTCCTCTCTAACTAGTATGGATAGGATAAACCTCTATAGTACCTAGGCCTTCTTATTTCCACCAAAACACTATCCTTTAATGATTGTCTTCCCCTTATTGAAAAAATTCAAAGGCAACTGGGCAAATGGACAAACAGATTTTTGTCTTATGGTGGTAAGGTTCAACTTATTAAATATGTTCTATGTTCCTTTCATCTTTACTGGATTATTCATTTTCCCTTTTCAAAAAATCTAGTTAAAACTATGGAGAAGATGATGAGAGATTTTTTATGGGAGAAAGCAAATGGAGGTTTTAGGGTTCCTAAGGTTAAATGGGCTGATCTATGTAAACCAAAGGTGAAGGGTGGGCTAGGGATCATCTCTGGAAGAGTTGCAAACAATATCTTTCTGATCAAAAGGCTTTCGAGAATAATCCAGGACAAGCATCCATTATGGATGAAATGGCTCCGTAGCTACTTTTTGAAAGGGAACAAATATGGTCCTTTTCTATAAGGCCATCTTATTCTTGGTTCCTTACTCAGATCTTAAGAAAAAGGGAAGAAGTAGTAACTGATGTCTTATGTAAAATTGGAAATGGCTAAATTGCTTTCCTGTGGCATGATAATTGGACAAGCTATGGTCCCCTTTCCTTTAACCCCATTGATGTTTCTGCTTTTTTAAATCATGACCATAAAGCTAAGGTTGTAGCACCCCACTCTCGCAAGACACGTACCCGACATCCTGCGTGATATTCAAGTTCGTGCCTCGCGAGAGTAGTGTGTTAGAATACTCAATCAATCAAAACTCAGTATAAAATTTTTTTTGAAACCACAAACATAATATGCAGAAATCGATAACCAAATCAGGCCCACTTTATTTGTAAACTTTTTCGATCATAACAATACAATCAACAAAATTTCAATAGCTATTTAGGGGCCCATTACAGATACAAAACACTTTAGTCATAATGTCTTTACATTACAATATAAATACATTTGTATACACATTGTGCAAAAGCTTCTGAATACATTATTCGATACAAACATTTTGGAATATATATATACAATTCAATACGAAAATAAAGAAGTACAATGCAGATGCAAACTGATCCCGGCCTCTATCCCTTATTTGTATGCTGTAGGTATACTCTCGTTTGCCTAACGGGGTATTCTTCTGATTTAGAAAAATATTTGCAAATTTTGGATGAGTTCTGCGAACTCAATGATGACCATCATCGATGACTCACCTAGTCATATAACACATAATTTACATTCACATCATTTCATATTTCACACTCAATACACTTTAATCATTCATATTATGCATATGCAGTGCACATGAGACCCACTTTCCATTTATTACTTTGTTATGACCGAGTGCTTAAATTGTCCCATATCTATTAAATATCGGGCTCATTACTAACTGTCCCTTATCCGATGGGGACATAGGACTCATTTTACATAGTGAGCCTTAAGCTCTTAATCACTTTCTAAGCTCGAGGCTCTTTTCACACTTTGAGCTTAAAGCTCTAATCGGTGGCTACTCTGGTCACAACTCCCATTACCTGATCATGCATTCATGTATGGAATGCATCTCACATTTTCAATCAATCACATCATGAAACATTTAGTTCGTCACATTCACTTGCAAGTAGCACTTTAATATCTCATCCACATTTCACAATCATCGAACCTTCTGTCTAGAATTCAACACACTCAATCACATTCATATGAGCATTCAGTAGTCAATCAATACAAAAATTCAAACAAAACAAACATTGAAATGAGACCATCTCGGTCTACTCACAGTACGCTCTAGATTAGCATTTGCTTCCAAATTATGGAAATGTCTGAATGCGGACTTTTAACCTGCATAACTCTTTATGCACAACACACGTTGCACTCACATATGATTTTCTGTCTTTGATGATTATAGAAAATGATAGATTTTGATCTGATTGTGATATGTTGAGTTGAAATGAAATAGGAATGAAGAGGAAATATTGAGTGCAAATATGTATATCACTATTTTTCAACCATTTAACAGTGAGCTAACGCGGTGCATGCTTCATTTTATACAGAAATACAGAATCATAATAAGCTACTTATTTCAAGCTCTAACATTGGCAAAAAATCTCATGAGGGTTCAGTCTTTCTTAGGAGAGAAGAAAGAAATAACAAAGTAGGAGTGGTAGTGGATAGGAAAAATCAAGATTTTTCTCTGTTGGAGATTTGATAAAAAACTCTGTGTTGAAGAAACACTAGAGAAAGATGTTAAGTCCAAATGACTTTACATATATGATTTTGATGAAGAACAAATAATTAGAATGAAAAGCAGACGGAGAGAT
>JANVCQ010000007.1:25273009-25283236 GCA_025531925.1 Erythroxylum plowmanianum | reverse complement strand
ATTCAATTTGGTTCAGTGATTTGAAAGATATACTTCAAACATTTTCGGACTGCTCTTGTCCAAAATAGTATACTATGCACAACTTCCATCTAGAAATTGAACATCTTAGAGACTGAATCATAGTTTGACTTCTTCATATGATTTGTATTCCTATGCCTCTGGTTTACTAAAAATAAAAATCATCTCATTTGGATGTCTAGAGAAGAAGTTATGGTCGAAAGAAGCAAGACAGTTCAGCTTGCATGAGAGTAAACTATTAAGGAGCATTGTAGCATGAAAAGACAATTAAACATCACTCTTGCAATTAACTCACGGGCGTGAGAGTGAAAAATCACACCAGTGCAGGAGTCATGCCCATGAGAATAAATCATGGGTGTGAGAATAATTCACGGGGGTGAGAGATAATAAGACACTAAACTGTTTAATTGCACACTCACTCCACTTGTCCCATTTTTTCCACTTAATCTCCCTAAATTTATTTCAGATAGCTATGATTTTTGGTGAAGAGGTAGAGCAATGTATTACGAGTACAATGATTCAAGAACCAAGTCATTTGGATGTCTAGAAAAGGAGTTATGATCAAAAGAAGCGAGACTATTCAGTATAGGGAGAAACCTCAAATGCACGATCGTGTTTAAGCACGACGGTGCAATTTGCCCTTCATCTCCAAAGTTGTGCATTTTCACTAAACTCAAAAGTCACCGTCGTTCTTATGCACAATGGTGCATTTTCCTTTTAATCACAAAAGTCTTTGTCGTGCATAAGCTTATTCTTTTTCTCCGAATCTCTACTTCAAACCACCATAACATTTGATCTAGAACTCCAAAAATTGCAAACTTTATATCAATAGAAAGCTAAAAGAAAGATATACAACTTTCATAAGGACAAATTTGTCAAAATCTATCTAGATCAATATAGTTAATTCTTGGAAGTTTAGATCAATGCTAACTTCTCTAACTCCCCTTTTTCATTCACTGTGCTTCTTCTTCCTCAAATCTTCATCTTTTTCTTTTCCAACTTAAATTCTTCTAACTTATTAATAATGCATTTCTTTACTCCATACACTTTTTAAACGAAACAAAATCAAACTTATACTCTAAAGCTTAAGAATCTGAAACTCATATTTACAACCTCTCTCTACTGTAATTTTTCACTTCTTTATTCTCATTTCAATCCTCTTCAATCAACATATAAAACACTTAAACACATACTTTTAGCTTCATTTTATTATACACTTTACATTTAAATATTTAACACTACATCACTTATTCGAATTCACCCCTGTTAAGGTGTCATACATTTTTCATGCATGAACAGTACATTAACCATGTACGTAATCTTCTAAACCAAACAGAGACAAAAATTTCTTATCAACTTACGTAAATTTTTATAGATGACAATCCAGAATCCATTCAATACAGTTGTAAACAATTCCTAATTCTCAAATCCACCATCTAAATAATTCATCACTGAAACTACAATTCTCAACAATATCACATTACAATTCAATTATACCCGGAATGTTAATGAGTGCATGTACAATTATTTTCATGTGTTCAAAATTTCAAATTCATATGCATGTATGCTAACATTACGATTGAGCATGAGATGCATTTTTCTAAATCTCTCATTGATCTTTCATGTACCATATTTTAGGGTTCTAATCCTCAATATGAGGACGAGATGTTACAAAGGTAGCTAGTCTTATAAATCATAATGAATGGATACAATTTCCTAATTCAATTAGTCATCTGAGACCTCCATACCCTCCTGATCCTAACTTACAAGATTGTTTTCTATAGAAAGAATCTTCTATTGAAACTTTTTATAGCAAAATCTACAGGAAATGGCTATATCACTCTGATCAAGATGATCCTTAGGCCAAAGTTATCTGGTGTAATATTCTTAGGCCAAGTTCTACTTTCCTACTATTGCTAGTGGTAAGGAACAATTTATCTAGAATTTAGACCAAAATTGATGTCTGTGTAGAAGAGGTATTGAACTAGGGACAACCTACTCTTCCTATGCCCTTTTTCCAATTTCATCTAGAACAGGATCAGAAATTGCCTTTCTTGGCATAGGACATCAAATTCACTCATTGAGGTTGCTAAGATTCTAGCAGAAGCGCAAGCTTCCTCTCCACTATGGAAGAGGAAGGTTCTATCTCTTGCCATATCTACCCAAGATATATGGAAAGAAAGAAATCAGTGAAAGTTCCAGAACAAGGAACATTCAACTGATTTAGTGCTACAAACTATCATGCAGAAAGAGAGAGAACAATATACTTGCTGGGAAATGGAACAAAACTACTAGACAAAGACTGAAAGTCAGATCTTACATGAGGAAGTCAGATATTGCAAGTCATAATGAGAGCCAGTAGCGTACCCACGGTTCAAGATCTCCACCTTCACTGCAAGTATAAGGGAAGATAGGTAATATAATCATCTTTGGATGAAGTTTCGACACAATGACAATGAAGATCCTTACCAAACGGTCGCAATTTGTATCGTAGATTGATAGAAGCACCAATACTAATTTGGAACATTTCAGGAAGCTCAGAGCATGGGGGTGGATTTGATTACTAATTTGGAATAAGTCAATAGCGTATGTCGTTTTATGCGATGCTTAGACAATATATCTAAACGGGATCTTATTATCACTTACTTTTATATAATATCTTTATCGTGCTTCTTAACTACTGGAGAGCTCTTCCTCTAGTAGTTCTATACTCTACTCTACTTTATTCATTAACTTATTTTTAATTTCTAAAAAAAAATCGTTTCAGTTTTCTTCTACCTCTAGACAACAAGAGTTTTATAACTAAATGTTGGAAGTTCTGGATCCATGTGTTATGCTATGTTTAATTCGATAGTTATCAATGGAATAAAATAGAATGTAATATTATTCCATCATTTGGGAGAAGGGTTTATAATAAAATGAAATGAAATAGAATGGAAGGGGAGAGTTTCACATTATATCACATTTTATCTTAAACAGTAAAAATAAGTTGTCTCCGACTGGGGAGTTTAGGATGAAATATGAAATGATAAACAATATTTTACTATATTACATTATGAATCCTTCCATCTTTTCCAAACAACATTTTTTAAGTATTATATCTATTTACATTTTATTCCGTTATAAATCATTATATTCCATTCCATTCCATTCCATTATGTTCTATTAAAAACCTTACGTCCAATCAAATATAGTCTTAGTGTATACAAAGGAGTTAGGAGATGGGGTTTACATCGTTGTGATTATCTTAAGGACTAAAAGAGTTTGGCGTATAACAAACACTATTAAAGAGAATAAAAGTCAATGTACCTAATACACAAGTCTCTTCGCTTTGCGAGGGTCTAAAAAGGGTCATAATGTATGAATTCTTTTTTGTATTTTTATAAAGAGGATGTTTCCGTAATTTGAACATGTAATTTATAGTCATAAATGAATAACTTTACCGGTTGGCGTATAACAAACATGATTAAAGAGAATAAATTATCTAAAAAAAATAAGAACCAAAAGAATAAAAGTCTATCTTTTTTCACAAAAGGAGGTTTGACATAAAGGAACTTGAGAAAAAGTAGCTATATACTTAAGCGTATTTGAACTCTTTCATGAATGAGTATTTATATACGATTTTTTGGCTGTGCATATGTCTAAATATCTGTTATTGTTATACAAGACATATCCCTAATAATATGCTACTATTACTTAAGTTAATATCATACTTATATGATTTATGGCTACATCAACACAGTACATGACCTTGCCAATTCCAAGATTTGTGGAACTGAAGCGTTTGGCTGTTTCCTTCGTAATATTATTTATCCCTATCGTTATGCCGATTGGCAAGAATGGAGCTACAAAGAACAGTTCCTTTCCCGTTGCTGTTATGCATTGATGAATTTAGCTGAGGGAGATATGATTTTTCGAAACTCCAAAACAATAGGAAAAGGACAAAATAGAGGCGACTTTGATTGTGTCTTAAATCTATAATCTTGTCCTTTAAACTTTCAAAATATCCCCTGCTGCCGTTATTTTGTACTGAACAATTGCTCTAAACGTTGAACCTGAGATAATCATAGTATTTTAACTTATGCTTGAGGTAAAAGAATATGTTAGTTCAACCTTGTAATACAAGTATCTCCGCTTTATAAGAGTTATTAATTATACGTATTTTTTAATATTTTATAAAAGAGTTATTTTTGTAAATTCATTATCCTACTTCAATTATAAATATTAATATTTAATTTCGGTAGACGAGAAGTATTTGGATCTCTTTAATTGCCATTTTAAACTCATGTTAATTAAAATTTTTATTTTCTTTTAAAATATAATCTGTTAACAAAATGTCTATTCAATTGCCTAAAAAGATGTCGTCATGTTACAATGGCAATATTGTTTAGTTTTTTTTAAAATTTTCATCGACATATTATGTGTCCAACGGTTTGAAAGTGGGTCCCACTTTCTTTCTCTTCCCTCTCTTTCTCGGAAAATCAAGAAGCCTTTTACATTGAACAGAGGAAGAGAGGAAAAAAAAAAAAGACTGACATCCCCAAAATCTTCCCTTAAAGCCATCAGTTTCCTCTCCAAGCCCATCGCTCTTGCATCCCTCTCTCCTGTGGACTTAATTTTCTTCTTTCTAGTCCTTTGCATCATTGCACTCTCGTATTTCTTCTGAAGCCTGAATTGACAAAAGATTGGATCTTTCATTTTCGTTCTGGTTCTGGGGTTCGATTTCTTTTTTCTTTTTCTAAAAATGAAGAGAAGGAAGTCCGAGACAAAGCTGGATAGATTCGATATGTTATTGTCTTTGAGCAGGCAAAGATCGATTCAATTCCTGATTGGTGTTGGGTTATTGTATGTAGTTCTCGTAACTTTAGAAATTCCATTTGTGTTCAATGGTGGCTTCGGTTCTGTGTCTCAAGAACCCTTAACTCGACCTTTTATACTTCAAAGCGAAGAGAATTTGCAGGGCAAGGGTGCTCCTGCTCGGCCACTTTTATGGGTTTCCCAGAACTTGGCCCAGCCGACTCAGTCCCTGCTCTTCAACTCAGAAAATGATGAGCAACCCAATAACATTTTGTCAAATTTGGAATTTGACATCAAAACTTTCGACCCCGCTAAAAAAGATGAATCTTTGGAGCTCCACAAGAATGCAAAAACTGCTTGGGAGGTTGGGAGAAAGGTTTGGGAAGAGATTCAAGCGGGTTTGGTTCAGGACGTGGACGTGAAGAAATCTGAGAACCAATTAGAAAATTGTCCCCATTCGGTTTTGCTGTCTGGGGCTGAGTTCTTCGAGCGAGGGAAAGTTATGGAGTTACCTTGTGGCCTTACTTTGGGCTCACATATAACCTTGGTGGGGAAGCCGAGAGCTGCTCATGCGGAGCGTGATCCAAAGATATCACTGGTTCAAGAGGGTGATTCTTTGATGGTGTCACAGTTTATGATGGAGTTGCAGGGATTGAAGACTGTGGAAGGCGAAGACCCACCAAGGATTTTGCATTTCAACCCGAGAATGAAAGGCGATTGGAGTGGAAAGCCGGTGATTGAGCAGAATACTTGTTATAGAATGCAGTGGGGAACTGCTTTGAGATGTGAGGGATGGAAGTCTAAGGCAAATGAAGAGACTGGTGAGTTCAGTTTTATTTTGTTCTCGTGTTCGATGGATAATTGTCGTCTGCTTATTTTGAGATACCGTGTGCATAAATGCTTTTTTTTTTTTTTCTCTTAGTGGGATTTGGTATATATTAGTAGTTATGGATTCTTATTGCGGAGCTCATAATGTTTTAAAGAAATTGTCTTTCTTAGCAAAGTAACAAATAATGAAAGAGAAACTGGCTTACATGTTCTGGTTGTCTTTCTACCTAATTGCTAATCCTTCGTACTGGCTACAGTTGACAATCATGTGAAGTGTGAAAAGTGGATCCGTGACGATGACAATCGCTCGGAGGAGTCAAAGGCAACTTGGTGGTTAAAAAGGCTTATTGGCCGATCGAAAAGGGTGGCTTTTGACTGGCCATTCCCATTTACAGAGGAGAAGTTGTTTGTTCTAACTCTTAGTGCTGGTTTGGAGGGTTTCCATGTTAATGTGGATGGAAGGCATGTCACTTCTTTTCCCTATCGCACTGTGAGTATTACCCTACACAACTTAAATGTCAGCGTCAACGCGGATAGTTCTTTATACCCTTTGGTATCGATCGGTGGCAGGGATTTACTCTTGAGGATGCCACTGGACTTACTGTGAACGGGGACATTGATATCCTGTCTATATTTGCTGCTTCATTGCCGTCAACTCATCCTAGTTTTGCTCCTCAGAGGCATCTAGAGATGTCTAACAGATGGAGAGCCCCACCGCTTCCTCAGGGATCCAATGAAGTTTTCATTGGTGTTCTTTCTGCAGGTAACCATTTTGCTGAGCGGATGGCTATAAGGAAGTCCTGGATGCAGCATAGTCTCATTAAATCTTCAAATGTAGTGGCCCGCTTCTTTGTGGCACTGGTATGTGAAGATTGTTCGCACCTGCACCTTTAATGATTAGTCCTTAATATGATGACTTTGATTTGATGTAGACTTAACTCTTCTTGTTGATCTTCGGACAGCATCCTCGGAAAGAAGTGAATTTTGAGTTGAAGAAAGAGGCAGAATTTTTTGGGGATATCGTTATAGTGCCTTACATGGATAACTATGACCTAGTGGTGTTAAAAACAGTTGCCATCTGTGAATATGGGGTGAGTGAGAAAATACCATACAGGCATGAAGAAAGTTATTAATCTGCTTGTTGCTTCTAGTGATAATTCGAATTGCATTGTCTTATTTTGTTCTCAGGTCCGCACAGCTCGTGCGAAGTACATTATGAAGGGTGACGATGACACATTTATAAGAGTGGATGCAGTCATCAATGAAGCAAGAAAAGTTCCAAGGGGAAGAAACTTATACATTGGGAATATAAATTACTACTATAAAGTTTTGCGACATGGCAAATGGGCTGTGACATATGAGGTAGGTTTGATAACTCTAATTACTCGAGCTTTAGTTCTATTAAACTGCTTCCCAATTAGGTCTTTAAGGAGACATTTTATAAATCTGTCCCATAATTTTGATGTCAAGACTCTAACCTGAAAATGGAGGTGGCTGCATCTCCTCTTTGTAATAGATGTGCAAAGCTTCAGGATCATGCCATGTTCTGTAACTTCAATGCTCTGCCACCTCTTTCTTCCACAGCAGCTTCTGTCATAACTGAAATCTAGTTGATTCTTTCTTTTGGGGAGTGAACAAGATTATACTTTATGGTGGTCCTTTCTTGATCAAGTCTTTACTTGGTAAAGAAAGGACAGCATGGCTCCTTTATCTTTCCTATTTCTGGTGATTTTTTGACATTTTGATTTGTCATGGATAGGTTGGGATCAAGAGAACTAGTATTTGTTGATAAGAACCTGTATGATAGATCTGGTTTTAAAATAGAACCAGTAGTTATGGTACCTCTGCTATTTATTGCACGTTTGGTTGATTTCCTGTTTTGCCTAGTTGAGTTTAGAGTGAGCTTCCTGATTTCATTGCTCAGTTTGCTCTATTGACATTGTCTTCCCATTATTTCTATTTGGTGGTGGTTTCAGGAGTGGCCAGAAGAAGTTTATCCACCCTATGCAAATGGACCAGGCTACATTTTATCATCAGATATTGCACGTTTCATTGTTTCTGAGTTCGAGAGACATAAACTAAGGGTAAGTTATCTGCAGTTGCTACAATTATTTGATTTCATAGAATGAAGAATTGTAGCCTTATAGAGTATTTTTTTAACTTCTATTTTTCTTCTTTGCCATCGTTGGATGGATATTATCCTTTGTGCAGTTGTTCAAGATGGAAGATGTGAGTATGGGAATGTGGGTGGAGCAGTTTAACAGTTCAAAACTTGTGCAATATGTACATAGCTTGAAGTTCTGTCAGTTTGGATGCATTGAGGATTATTATACAGCACATTACCAATCTCCAAGGCAGATGACGTGCCTTTGGGATAGATTGCAACAGTCGGGAAAGCCCCATTGTTGCAACATGAGATGACAATTTATCGAGGATCACAAGTTTGTTGACCTGACGAATACTGGGAACGTGGGATGATGCAGATACTTCACTGGTGTTGATTGTCTACAGGAATTAGAATAGAGGAAATAGGAATAGAATTTTTGTAGTCGTAGCATCATGTGTTGTATAGTTGCCTAGTTATGCATGCAGAATGCTTATTCAAATTCGTTCATTCATTCTCTCCGCTTTTAGGTTGCTTCATCCATGGCCCATAATAGTTAAGAGCTCGTGTGGCAGGCAATCTAGAACTTAGTCTGTGTTCTTCTTCCACGAAGGCATCATAACTCTGTCAGAAGATTATCTAAACCAAAAACCTTTGCAGAAATGATTTCTCAGACACGAAATATATAATTCTTTTAACATCAAAAGGGGGTAAAGAGGCTAGACACCTACATTTGCTTGCAGTTTTTTGATAAAAAAAAGGCAATCACATAGTTATCAACTTTTATTGTAATTATTCATTTAACCAGAGCAAGTGACTTACGCTTTTCATTTTTCTACTATTTTCTTGGAAGAATGTAATGTCGACACTTCTCATTCATTGATCTAGTTAAGGTTATTGTCTCTCTCTAGGAATTTTGCTCCTGGATTGCGTCTACGGTCCTGCTTTCTCTGTTAGGTTTTCAGGCCAACGTTGGTGTTACGATTCTTTACGCTCTTTACTTTCTCAGGTGCTGACTGTTGTGGTGCGATTGTTTCTTGGCGGGAGATTAAAATTTTTGACTGATTCCTGTTTGGCGCGATCGTCTTCTCCTGGGTTGGGAGGGACGCGTCTGACGCTAGTGCCCATGACGAAGAAGAAGCCGAAGGGTTCTGGGGTCAAGGCTGTTGTGGAGTCTTCTTCCGCCTCCTCCGGCCAGTCTCCGGTGGGTGTGGCCCCTCCGGCGGCCTCTTCTGTTGGTCTCCTATCGGTTACTTCAAAGGCCCTTGAGCCTTCAACAACCCGAAAGAAATCTGGGGTTTCCCTCAAATCGGGGAAGGGAGTGTTGAATGAAATTTTGCAGGAATAGCTATCGGCTTCATCTACTGATGGTGAGTCTGAGGATGAGGATACTGGAGTGGCTCCAAATGGGTCGATTGAGACTGATGAATCAGAGGAGGAGACGTAGGCTGAAACGGAAGAGGCTTCTCCTCTCCCCCCCCTGACCACGCGACCTGTGGTGGGTTCTGGGGATGCGGTTCCGGGTGCTGGAGCATCCTTGGGTTCGGGTTCTATCCCACTAGGTACAGTTGCTGTTGCGGCACCTGCCTCTGGTAAGGCTACCCAAGAGGCTGAGGATCCTGCTCCTGCTTCTGGTAAGGCTTCCTTTGCTAGTTTGTTTAAGCAAAACCGTGACCTGACTAAGGGGATGCGGTTGGAACACATACCAGCTCAGAAAGGTGTTACAATACTGGCGGATGATAGGTTGGATTTAGAACAAGAGTGGGGCAATTGTTTGGTTGGTGTTTTTACAGGTCGGTTCTCGGGCATGAAGGCGGTGAATACGCTTATGGCCCAATGGGGGGTTGAATGCAAGTTGATTCCCCATGAGGGGGGGTGGCTAGTTTTTCGGTTTGAGTCGGAGAATGATCGTACTGCGGTATTAGCTGGAGGCCCATATGTCTCGTATGGGAAAACATTAATGCTGAAGCCCTTAGCTCCCGGTTTCGCTTTTAATTTTAAGGATTTTATGGCGATGCCTTTGTGGATCAAGCTGCCTAATATTCCATTAGATATGTGGACGGAAAAGAGCTTATCTAAGCTTGGATCCATGGTGGGTAAGCCCCTCTGTTCTGACCTTATGACTACACAGCGCTCCCGCGTGGGGTATGCTCGGTTGTTGGTGGAGGTAGATGTCTCCACGGCCCCTGTTACTAGCTTTGAAGTTACCTTACTTGAAAATACTAGTTACACCCAATCGGTGGTTTATGAGAATTTCCCCTCGTATTGTTGTGACTGTCATCACTTTGGCCATAATTTCTTTACCTGTCGGAAACCTCGCTCGCAACCCCCGAAATGGGCTCCTAAGGCCTGGGGTAATACTCAGCCTAAATCATCTGGGGCTGCTTCTTCGGGGGTACCCCTAGTTTCAGATCTCCCTACTGCCCCAGCTCCTCCTGAGCTTCCTTCGGCTGCTCCTCAGCCTGTTCTGCAGACATGTC
>JANVCQ010000007.1:25257691-25272909 GCA_025531925.1 Erythroxylum plowmanianum | reverse complement strand
GGATTAAACATGCAGGTAAACCTTGGATGTCGCTTATTTGGAAATGCTATATTCCCCCAAAATACTCCTTTGTGACCTGGCTAGGATTGCGGAATCGCCTGCCCACTAAAGATCATCTCCCCTTTCTTGACTTGGACCCAACTTGTATCATGTGTAAGAGAGAGGTGGGATCAATGGCTCATATCTACTTCCAATGTTCCTTTACTAACCTGGTTTGGCATGAAATACATCGCTGGTTGCGTCTTACCAGACATATGGGCTCCCTTCCCCGTGCTGTCAAATGGATAAAGAGTGAAGCTACGGGAGCTCTCCTACGCAGTAAAGCCATTCGAATTGCTTTCCTTTGCATTGTGTATACAATCTGGAAAATCCAAAATGCCATGCAACTAGATGGAGCTATAATCACATGGCCTGATGCGGTTTCAAAGATTAAAGCGACTACCTACAAAATCTTATTTCGATTGTATCCAATGGAACTTATTACCTCTCATTTGTAAGCTAGCTTGACAGGTTGTGTGGGATCTGAAGTTGTTGGACGTAGTAGTGAGCTGCTTGGCCTATATGGAGTCGAGGAGTTCTGCTTGATTTTGTTCCTTGCATTGGCTGCCCCGGGTGATTACTATTGAGCGATGATGTCTGGCGTCTGGAATGGCTGGGCGTAGATAGTGGCTGCATGGCCCATGCAAAAATGACCTGCGCGCTCTTGTGGGGTGGACGGTCCTGGTATGTGCTGTTGAATGTTGTAAGGCAGTTCCTGGCGTGGTCCCCCTTCTTGGCCGCCCTCCACTCTCGGCTGCTACCACTTTTGTTGTTGTTTTATGTTCCTCATAGTTTCACTTGTTATTTGATGTCATATTCTTTTGTCCCCAGTGTTTCATTGGTTGTATGTGACCACAATGAGATGCCCTAACCTCATTATGGGTGTAAGGGGAATTATTGGATTTTTATTGTCTTACTTTTGCTGATTGAGGTATGCCCCTTAATCGATTATACATAACGCATCTTTTGATAAATATAATTTACCATTTATCAAAAAAAAAAAAGAAAGAGCTATCAGTACCCTTCACGGGGTAACCTAGCGGTAGAAAAGGGGAGAGGATTGTGTTAAGGTTGTGGGTTCGAGTCTTGGGAGGAGCAACGTTTATTTAAGGTGATGTAATCTCCCTGGTGGTGACCCATCTTTCGGAGCTGGTACCTCTGATACTATCTAGGATCAGACTCGGATTTATCTATTTATAAGTCTGAGTGGGTGGCTCATAGGTCCCAGGATAGTCGGGCGAAGCTCGGAACCTGAGTTATCAAAAAAAAGAAAAGAAAGAGCTATCAGTAGTTGGCGTTGGAAAGTTTCTCTCACTAGGGATTTCCCTCCTTGGTTTCGTCCACCTTACTGCTCCTTCGTGCTTCTCCTTTCTGTTGTGTGTTCACAATCTTGCTTGGCTGTAGTTCTACGATGTTTCCTGCCTTGGTTCTGTGTGAACCTATGGTTGATAGTTCTCCTTTCAGGGTTATGCATTTGCGATAGCGCTACCCGACTGTGTATTTTGGTAATTTTTTGCCTGCTAGTAGTTCTACTGTACGCTCTCCACACTTAACCCCTGATGTTGGTGGATTATAAGGTTGTGGTGTTGTTCGTGGCTGGTGTGCCACTGGCGGGGACCATCCTTTTAGCTGATCTTTGGGTCAAGGCCTTCCATCGGCCACCAACTAAGGTAAGGTAGGAAAAAACAACGTGGTAAGGATATTACTGCTGAGATTATTTTGGGGCTCCAATCTCCATCCAAAACCTTAGCCGATGAAGGGACTAAGGGTTCTGCAAAACCTAAAGGGTCATTGTTTTCTCTTAACACCGAAGACCTGGGGGATGATGTAGCATCCACGGGGAATGATATTTCTGATGATGATAGTGAGGGGAGTGAGGGAAGTGAGGCTTCTTCTTCCTCGGGTAGCTCTAGTAGTTCACAACAAGAGACCCCCCATTAGATGCTTGACAAAAAGTCAAAGCCAGCTTCTGCAGATGCGAAAACTTCCAAACCATCTTTCGCCAGTCTGTTTAAGAACAATCGAGTTCTGACTAAAGGGCTTCAGCTGGCTCACAAACAAGTTGAAGATGTTGTTACAATGACTCCTGATGATTTTCGACCGATTGAGGAGGATTGGGGGTTTAGCTTGGTTGGTTGTTTCACTAGACGTTTCCCGGGTATGAAAGCTGTTGAGGGGCTGATCACACAGTGGGGTGTGAAGTGTCGGTTACTCCCTCATGATTAGGGTTGGGTTGTTTTTCGTTTTGACAGTGAAGAAGATCATACTAGTATCCTGATGGGTGGTCCATACATCCCTTATGGGAAAACCTTGATGCTTAAGCTATTGAACAAAGGTTTTGCGTTCAACAATGATGAATTTACAAAAATTCCTATCTGGATACAACTTGCCAACCTTCCATTGGATTTCTGGCATGAGGAAGCTCTTTCAAAACTTGGGTCTTAAGTAGGAAAATCGATTTGCACTGATCAAATTACGAGTCAATGTTCCAGAATTGGTTATGTAAGATTACTAGTTGAGGTGGATGTGTCCAAGCCGCCACTAACCAGTTTTCAGGTTCAATTGCTGAAGGGACCAAGTTATACCCAGCTAGTGTTGTATGAATCCTTTCCACCCTTTTGTGGTACTTGCAATAGACTTGGTCACCTCCCATCGGATTGTAAACTTCATGGCAGTTGGGTACTGAAGAAGCCTGCAGGCTCTTGAAGATGGTCGTCAAGAGGGTTCTAGGCATACCACAGGGGACCTAAGGCAGGCACAGAACCGTAAGAACCAATCCCCTGAAAAAATTCCAACACATAAGAGGGCCAACCAGTCCACTTTGCAGACACTTGATATAGTCCAGAATTAAGCAACCCAGGCCAATGCCACCCCCACTACTACAGAAAGGGCTGAAGAGGCAAACAATGCAGATCTGAATAGTCAGGTTGAGCAGAGTTCTAAGGGTGATGTTTCACAAAGAGGGCAGCCGAACATAGAGAACCAAGACCCCCCTGCAAAAGAGTGTCCTGTAACCCGTAAGGTAACTTAGTCTTCTTCGAAGGCCACTCCAATGCAGGGTTCCCAAGCCAATGACACCACCAATGGTTCAAAGATGATAGAGGGGGAACCCGGTGATCCTTTGAACCGAAGAGTTGTGAAGGGTAATAAGGGTGCTGACCATCTTAGAGGGCAAAAGGATCAATCCACTATTAAAGGTATGGTTGGGGCAAACCGTAGAATACTTGACAGAACTTCCTTAATATCGAATTATGTAGAGAGGGTTGATGGCAGTGCTAATGATCGCAGGAATGAGGGAAGGGTAGGACCTTCCTCATTATCAAAATGACTTTCCTAAGCAGGATTGTCCGAGGGCTGAATAAACCCTCGAGAAAGCACAGTGTTAGCCTTTTAACTAGGCAACACAATTGTCGATTTATGTGCTTATTGGAAACCAAACTTGACATTAGGGGACTGGAGAATTTTATGCGAAATAGATTTTCTGGTTGGACCTTCACGCATAATTTTGATCACATTTCGGGGGGGAGGAGCACATGATTGTGGCTTGGGATCCTCTGCATTACGCATGCAATGTCTTAGCTGAAGGGGAGCAGTTTATCCATTGTAATATCCGCAACAATACAACTAAGGAATTTTTTTCTGGTTACTTGCGTTTATGGCTTATATAGAGTTACCCAAAGAAGGGAGCTATGGCAAACTCTTTTGGGAATGAATGTGGACAAGCAGACTCCATGGCTTATTATGGGCGATTTGAACTATGTGTGCCTAGACAGTGAAAGGTGAGGCAACCAAACCCCTTATGCCTACTTGCTAAAAGATCTCCAAGAATTTCGGATGATTCTTGGTTTGGAAGATGCTCCTTATAAAGGGGAATTTTTCACTTGGCAGAAAAATCATTGGTTGGTTAAACTAGACCGCGCAATGATTAATCCAGGTTGGGGCGCACATGATTTACATTGCTCGGTTACTTTCCTGCCTATGATGGCTAATTCGGACCACTACCCTATGATTATCGATTTCCAACACCAGTAGTTCCACGGTAATAAGCCTTTCAAAATTTTTAATATGTGGATTACTCACCCCCTTTTTCAGGAGATTGTTGCTGCTACATGGGAGATGGACGTGGCTGGTACAGCTCAATTCTCTCTTTGTGCCAAGCTGAAAGCTCCTAAAGTACCATTGAAAGCCTTGAACAGAGAAGCTTTCGACCATATTATGACTAAAGTGAAATCAGCACAGGAAGATTTTCAAAAAGCCTATTAGGATCTTCTTCACTTCCCTAATAATGAGATCTGAAAATTTTGGTTAATCTTAAACGGAAGCAAGTGACTTTCCTTCAGGATGCAGAAAGAATGTTCTTTCAACAAAAGGTGAAGTGTAATCACTTAATGGAGGCTGATTGGAGTACTAGCTACTTTCATTCTATTGTCTGAAAGAAAGCTAAAACAAATGCTATTACTCACCTTATTATAAAGAATGCGTCTGAAACTTCGTCAATGGAGGCAGTGAAAGATCGTATTCTAGCTTCCTTCATGAACCTTTTGGGCATCTCTGGCCCCAAAAGGAGGGTGGATGAGCAGGTGCTTCGACATGGTGCACTACTAGCCCCTAATGAGCACGAAAACCTGGTTGCTCCTATTACTACTGCAGAAATTAAACAGGCCCTCTTTGATATTGGAGATGACAAAGCCCCAGACCCGGATGGGTATACTACCGCTTTCTTCAAAAAACAGTTGAATCGGGTTGGGCAGGACGTTGTGCAGGCATTCCAAGAATTTTTTGTGAGTGGCATATTGCTCAAGCAGTTTAACCATACAGTTCTTACCCTTATTCCTAAAACGAGCTCTTCACCATGAGTAACTGATTTTAGGTCAATAGCTTGCCTCAATGTTGTGCATAAAATCATCACCAAGATACTGGCGACGAGACTATCTTCGGTAGTGGGCCAGCTAGTAGACCAAGCTCAAGCAGCCTTGATACCAGGTAGGAATATGTTGGACAACAACTTTTTAGCACAAGAACTTGTTCGGGGTTATAGTCGCAAACGTATCTCTCCACGATGTATGCTGAAAATCGACATCACCAAGGCCTATGATATGGTTTCTTGGGATTTTTTGGTTGAAATATTGTATGGATTGGACTTCCCTGAACAATTCATTACTTGGATTATGGAGTGTGTTTCCTCAACCTCTTTTTTTATCATGATTAATGGCAACCTACACGGTATGTTTAAGGGGAGGTGTGGACTACGTCAAGGCAACTCGGTGTCTTCCATTCTTTTCCTGCTCTATTTAGAATAACTTTCTCATGTTCTAAAGAAGAGCACAGTTAGCTCCTCGTTCCACTATCACCCGAAATGTCGGCAGCTTGCTATTACTCATTTCGCTTTCGTCGATGACCTCATGCTATTTTCCAGAGGAGACGCCACTTCTATATGGGTCTTAGTGGACAGTTTAAGAGAGCTCCGGGAAGTGACTGGGTTACATGTTAACACTGCCAAGTCTAGCATTTATCTTGGAGGAGTATGAGGTTGGGAGCAAGAACTTATTCTACAATCCTTGGAGTTTCCACTTGGAAACTTTACTGTCTGATATCTTGGGGTGCCTTTAGCCCCAATGAAAATTTCAGTTGCTCAATACTCGGTGTTGTTGGAATTGGTGGAAAACTTTATTCACACATGGAATGGTAAGAGTTTGTCCCATGCCGGGATGAGTGAATTGATTAACTCAGTTATTCAAGGTGTACTCTCCTTCTGGTTTCAAGCCTTCCCTATTCCAATAGTCATCATTGACAAGATCACTTCCCTTTGCCGGCTATTCTTGTGGGGTGGTAGGCATTTCAAAGTGGCGTGGGATAGCATGTGTCTACCTCGAGAGGAGGGAGGATTGGGTTTCAAACAATGTAAGGTCTGGAATTCCACTTTGTTGACGAAAGTCCTTTAGAATATACATGCAGAAGTGGACTCTTTGTGGGTTCGCTGGGTTCATGCCATTTATTTGAGGGGAGTATCTATATGGGAATGACAGCCCCACCGTCGTGACTCCCCCTTGGTCAAGAAATTGGCTTCAATATGGGATTCTTTGGTTAGTAAAATGGGTTGCATCCCTGTAGCAGTAGAGGTGCCACAGCTCAACTTTGTAAATGGAACTTTGTCGTCTCATAATGTATACAAAGTGTTGCGCATTAAACAACCGAGTAAGCCTTGGATGTCTTTTATTTGGAAACGCTATATTCCACTTAAATACTCCTTTATTGCTTGGCTTGGACTGAGAAATAGACTGCCCACTAAAGATAATCTTTTGTTCTTGGAGTTGGATAGAACTTGTGTTCTGTGTGGCACTGAACCTGAATTAGTGGCTCATCTCTTCTTCAATTGTTCTTTTACTAAAGATGTATAGACAACGATCTGAGGTTGGTTGGGCATTACAAAAGAGCTATCTTCCCTTCTACGTGCCCTCAAGTGGATCCGACTGGAGTATAATGGAGCTCTTATTCGTTGCAAAGTTGCACGACTAGGGCTCCTATGCACCTTATATATTATTTGGAAGACTCGTAATGCAGTACAATTGGATGTTGTCGTCTACACACAACCTGATGTGGTTGCCAAAATCAAAACTATAGTGTACAAGTTACTCTATAAATTGTATCCACCGGAGTTAATCCCTTTTTTATCTTAATTTTGTTGCTGCTGTGACTGTTGAACCTGATTTGTTCTTTTTGAAGCTGCTTCTCTTTTCAACCTAGATTGTTGGATACGAGGTCCCTTCCTTGTTAGTTATGGCGAGGGGGTCCCTAAGGCTACTTCATGCCTGATTCCTTCGATTGTAGACGTTCTTTGCATGGGCCATGCACTCACTGGCTTTCCTCCACGCTGATTCCATGTGGCGTTCACGCCCCTGCTATCTTGACGCAATTGCTGCTAAAGGTCCAAGGTTAGGGTTGTGGGTCATATGTAGAATGCCCCCATTCCTACACCTTGGCGACGTATTTTGCCTGGATAGAACAAGCTTTAGCTGATGATAGTTTTTAGTTTACTTTTGTCCCCAGTGTTTCTTCGGATGTATTAGGCCAATTGAGGGCTATTAACCTCACTTTGGGTGTAAGGGGAATTAATGGGTTTATTTTGTTACTGTTTGTACTGGTTGGGGTATGCCCCAAACTATGATGTATATATCTTTTTGATAAATATAATTTACAATTTATCAAAAAAAAGAAAGAGTTATTAGTATCAGTGTGTTTGGTGGAGAGCTTCTCTCACTAGGTGCCTCCTCACCCAGGTTCTAAACACCTTTAGGCAACGTTTGCGCTCTTCTCGATGACCTTTTCGTGTCTCCTGTCCCTCAAGAGCTGTGTTTAGTCCTCCTTTGGGGGCTACTGCTGCTTCCTTGCTACTTGCACCAGTCGGGTTTAGGGTTCTCCAAAACTCTAGCGCGATAGCGCCTTCGCCTAGAGGGTATCTATAATACCCTGACAATGCAAAGGGGTTTTCGAACGTTAAAGAGGCTATCTTCAACTCCAGTGTGCTACCGCGAAACATAGTCGCATTGCACTGCCACATTCTAGCCCGGAGGCGTCCCCCTATCCTCCTCGAGGGTGGACGATCCACCACACTTGGTTCAAGGTTTCTTGACTCAGGCTCAAGGGTGCACCCCATGGGTAGGAAAAAACCCCGGGGAATGGATATCATCGCCGATTGCCTTGGAAAGCAGGTGGTGACTCGGAAGACCAGCTTGGAGGGAAACTCAGACTAGACTAACCGTAGACCTCTAAACCATGTTCAGCCAGGCACGCGGGAGAACACCACTCCAGGTATGTCTCGAATCTTTAAATCTATGTGTGATACCGCCTTGACTCTTCAGCCGGGGGATGATGTAGCATCCATGGCTGAAGAGGACATTGAGTTGGATAGCAAAGATACCATTGAAATAGCGGGGTCGGAGGGGGAAGAATCTGCAAGCAGGTTGGGTGTTAGCCTAGAACAGAAACTAATGAAAAACACAGGAGGACAGTCTGCACAACTCCTGTTTGATAATATGTCTCATCGAAGCCCAACAACTAGCGACAGTGACTCCTGCGAGGCACAGATTATGTATGATAAGGCCAGCGACAAGCAAGCCACTCAGGAATGGGTGGGGCAGAATCCAAAGTGAGCTACTGATGATCGAGGGGCAGGCAAACTGAAACCCTCTTATGCTAGTCTATTCCGCAATAATCGGGAACTTAAAAAAGGCATGGCATTGGACTATTTGGCTGTAAGGGAGGAAGTTGTTATGGAGGAAGCAGATGGCATTGAGATTGACCAGTAGTTAGGTTTTTGTTTAGTCTGCTGTTTTACTGGACAATTCTCGAGGACGTAGGCCCTTGAAGAACAAATGACCAATTGGCAAGAAAAATGCCGATTGCTCCCCCATAGCGGTGGTTGGATGATTTTTCATTTCAATACAGACGAAGATAAGCTGAGTGTTCTTTCGGGTGGCCCTTATGTCATTTATGGCAAGACACTACTCTTAAAAAAACTCACCTCGGAATTCACCTTTGACCACCAAGAGTTTATGGAAGTGCCTTTGTTGGTGTAGTTGCCCAATGTTCCCTTAGCATATTGGCATAAGCGTGGCCTCTCCAAATTGGGATCTTGATTGGGAAGACTGATGTGCACCAACAAAATTATCTATATGAGGATGCGACTTGGCTATGCGAGGCTGCTTGTGGAGGTCGATGTGTCAAAACAGCCAATTACTCATTTTGATGTGCGATTAACCTTAGGGAAGCGATATACACAGCTAGTCCAATATGAATCATATCCAACATATTGTTGCCATTGTAGGAAATTCGGCCACACTCCATTCCTTTACAAAGGGCAACAGAAAGAGCAGGGAGAGGTTCATGAAGTGTCAAACACTGCAGAAAATGGAGGGCGGGCAAAATCAGTAGGTAAGGGTAAGCAAACCACAATGGGACCTTCTACAAAGGGGGGCAAGAAAGTGGGCACTGAACCAGAAAAGGGAACTCCTAAAGATGCCTCTGCCTCTATAGTAGCCACTACACAACAGGCTGCTGGCAAAGAGGGGACCAATAGAGGGGAGCTTTTGGCACATACTGTAGGGTGGCTCCAGCTAGTCACGTTGAACCAGGAACAAATGGTATGGCTATGCAAGCATCTGATCAAACTGTGCACCTTGATTCGCCTAATGAGAGACAGGTAGCTTGTATGCCACTAGCACTAAATGTTGGGGGAGGTGAAGATTCATTCGAAGGGGGCAATGTGATGAACCAGGAATAGTCTAGTAGGGATCCAGGATTAGCATATAAAAGTTCAGTGGCAGAGATGATGAGGAGCACTCAGTCTCAGCTGGAAATTGGAAAGACAACTCAGAGGGGGGACAACAAGCAGAGCAATACTAGTGACCAGAGTGGATTCTAATAAACAGGTTCATGGTGAGGGGGCTAAAACCTTGAGCAAGCCAGGCGCTGTTCGAGGGAAAGCTAGCTTGCAAACCAGAGAGGAGGTTGCCTCAAAGCCTAGAGGTGAAGGGAATGTCCGGGGCCTCAACACAGCCTCGCGACAAAAGGGTGTTGCTTTGCTAATGAGGCAACACAATTGTAGGACTTGTTGAAACTAAATTATCATAGCAAAGTTTAAAGCTTATGATGCAACTTAGATTTGGGGGTTGGGAATTCTGTCATAATTTTGATCACCACCCCGACGGATGAATGTGCATTATATGGGATCCATAATACTATAAATGCAATGTGCTAGCGATCGACCATCAATTCATTCACGTCGGCCTCCAATGCAAGATTACTCAGTTTACCTTCTTCACCTCCTTTGTATACGGCTTGTATCGCGTGACTGAAAGGAGGGATTTATGGTAGTCACTTCAATCTGTTAACTCTGACTGTGGGAAGCCTTGGTTAATCCTAGGTGATTTCAACTGCATTTGTGTGGCAAGAGAACACCTTGGCTACCAGCCCCCCTCAGCTTATTTGCTCAAGGACCTACTGGATTTTCGCGTCTCTCTTGAGCTGGAGGATGTACCTAGTCAAGGAGAAGTTTATACTTGGAACAAAAATATGTTATGGGCCAAACTTGACCGAGTCCTCTTCAACCAAGCTTGGAGCATGACTACGTTCCATTGTACTGCTCATTTTCTCCCTATGCGACCTGATCGGACCACTACCTCTTTGTGGTAGACATAAGCCGTATGGAGTTGGCTGGAAAGAAAACTTGTGCTTCTATTGCTAGAATCAATTTCACTTAGGTGTATTGGGGCGTATGGGATAGCATTTTCATTTTTCTAAACAGCTTGATGGCGTTCTAGTAGGACACACCCTGTCCTCGGCTTTAAAGCTTCAGCAGCAAGGCAAGAAGTGGACCTACATCATGCTGCAGCTGGACCAAAATACGAGGGGTACGTAGGCCTTCTGAAAAACGTGTCAAATAGCTTTTCTTGAATGTTGGGGAAAACAGGGAGTGGAAGCACTATAACAACTAGAATTTATCATATTGGGCTGCCGTGGATTATAACAACACTTTGGATATAATGCTTGGGTGTATTTGGGGCACTTGGGAACTTAGGATATACTGAGCTGGAAAATGTATATGCTAAGGGCAACTCTGGTCATGTGGAGAGGGAGCATATAATACTCTTTTTTTATGTATAAGGGGCAGGTTAACTAGCCTCCATTTAGGTGGACTGGATTACGGATAGCATTAGATAACTCTAAAATTATTGCGTGGTGTAAGTGGGAATATTATAGAGATCAATCTCGGATGTATAAGGGGAGGGGTAAATGACGTTAGCATTTTTTGTTGTAGTGAGTCAAGGGATAAAATAGCTGGATGTATTAAGGGAATGGTTACTCCGTGAGGATGTGAACTTTGGGGCACTAGGGGACTTGGCTAGGTTAAGCAGGCTCTTGGACTAAATATTTTGGGCAGGGAGTGGAGCTCAGACTAATCAGAATTTCGGGTTAAACCTTTGGGCGTGAGTAGGGAACGGGCCCTCAAGCTTTTGGACTAAATATTTTGGGGAGTGAGTGGGATTGGAACTACTGGACATAAGGCCTTATGTGCACTAGGACGATATCTGCATGCTTTCTGCAGCAAGACCCAGTGACTTGCGAATGGGCCTGATACCTACGGGCTTAGAAAGCTTCTGTCCCATGGACCTACGTGCTAGGCATAATGGAGAGCAGAAACCACATACATGTTACCACCAGACTCCTACGTACGTGGACCTAACTTGCAATACGAAACAATGCTTTTGTTTATAGGTTCTTTTAAAAGTCGTAGGGACACTGAAGCACAATAACCACACTTTGGATGTGTTTTGGGTGACTTAGGGTGATTTTAACTTTGTCCTTCTGACTGAGGTATGCCTCAGTGACTTTTGTATATTTTTTTGATGAAATATACATTTTACCTTTCATCAAAAAAAAAAGGAAAGAGCTATTAATAAGAAAGTGTGAACGATTGAGAGGGTCTCTCACTAGGCGATTTTTCTCCTAGGATTCGTTCACCGTACTGTCTCTTTTCGACTCAATAGTTTGATTTTATGGTTGCGCTAGCAATTGGTTTTGGGTTACTACTTGTATTGAACCGAAAGGGGTTGTGCATAGATTTGGAAATGGTTTGCGTGGGCTACGAGAACGGTTTCACTGTTGGGCAATTACCCTCCTAGCGATGGTGCTTCAATGTTCAGATCGTGCTCCATTGATTCAAAGAACGGTTTGACCTTAGGCGAGTCTCATCCATCTTAACCCTTGATTATACTATCTTGCGCGACTGACGAAGGCGTTCGACGCTACTGTTCATCCCGTGATTAGGGTTTGCCCTCACTATCTTATGGGTGGTCGAGTTTCAGTGCTGGAATTACTGGGCGGTAGTGATTTTGCGTTGGCATCATTGGGAGTTAGAGATTCAGAATTGGAACTCCTAGGTAGATTTGGGAGGTGGGAAAGCTCTTGGACTTCTCCTTACTGATATCGGACATCTTGATTTCTAACAACTGGCGGGTGAGACATAGGGAAGCAGAAAAATAAGAGTCGTGATATCACTGCTAAATGCATCATGGCACAACGTACTAAGAACTCACGAATGACACCTACGTCGAAGACTGCTAAGCCTATAGCGCCACCGCGAGTGGTAGTCGAGGTAAGTAGTACGCCTATGGAATCTATGACTGCGAAGCCAAATGTTGGACCTAAACCCCCTTAGGCGAGGGTGGTGTCGACGTCAGGGGTCAACAATAGCAAAGGAGTGACCAAGATAATGCAGCAGGGTCGGCTTAACACACTTAAACCAGGTAAAACTTTGACTCCTAAACCTCTTGTGAGTACTGTAAAATTGAATAAAGAGTCAGGGGATGATGTAGCATCCATGGCTGATGATGATGAGATTGAATTAGGGAGTGTTGATTCTTCTAATTCTGACAGATCTGAAGAGGAGGAGTCTACCCATTAGGTATTCGATAATATGCAGCAACTAACTAACTCTGTGCAAAGTGAGTTCGAAAGTCTAGATTGAGTCTATACAGAAGGTGCTTGCTAACAAGCTGAATCACAAAAGCCACATCGAGAACTTGCAACTACTGAGGGAGAAACATCCAAACCTTCATTTGCCAACTTATTTCGCGACAACAAAGAAATCACCTAAAGAATGAAGCTGGAATTTACACCAGTTGATGATGAGGTTACTTTGGAGATGGACGACGTAATGGAGATTGAACAAACTTGGGGCTTTTGCCTCATTCGGTGTTTCACTAGAAAGTTTCCATGGCTGAAGGCCCTTGAGGACCAAATGGCTAAGTGGAAAGTGCACTGTAAACTCATCCTTCACAGTAAGGGGTGGCTGATTTTCCAATTTAATTCTGAAGAAGACAGAATGAATGTTTTATCAAATGGGCCAAATGTTATGTTTGGAAAAACCTTGCTTTTGAAGAAGCTTATGCCAGGATTTGCCTTCGACTACAAGGACTTCATGGTTGTTCCAATCTAGATCCAACTACCTAATGTCCCTTTGGAGTTCTGGAATGAACGGGGAGTGTCCAAACTAGGTTCAAGCATCAGTCGTCCAATATGTACTGAAAAAATCACCAACATGAAGTCTAGAATTGGCTATGCATGTTTACTGGTGAAAGTAGATGTCTTTAAATGCCCTATAGCAACCTTTGAGGTGAAGCTGCCTACAAGAAATAGCTACACTCAACTGGTCATCTTTGAGACCTATCCGAGCTATTGTTAGTAATGCAAGAGATTCGGCCACACTCCCTTTGAGTGCAAAGGGCATCAATAAAAGAAGAAACCAAAGGAAACCCTGGCCACAACTTCTGCTGCAATAGTGGGTCATACATCTCTACACAATTTGGAGAAAGAGACAGGGAGTAGCGAGTATTTGGCTAAACATGTAGAGGGTAGTCAAGATGTGCATCCAGACAAGGCTCAGGAACTTCAAATGCAACTTGCAACAGGTGATGGAGGTGGGGAGACGACAGAGGAGGTGGGAAAAAGAAGTGGCCTAACTCAACCAAACCGGGTAAACAACATAAGGCTGAATAAGGAGGAATGGCAAAAAATTCAATCATATAGGAATACTAAAACTGGCAAGGCAATAATTCAGAGCAAAGAAATCAGTACGACTAAGCATTCTGAAGGAAGCAGTAGAATGGCACAGAGGGTAAGGAACTTCTGCAAGATAAAGTAGCTTCTGTAATCAGCCTAGCACAGACGGTAATTACCAAATGGTCGTGCAATTCAATTCTGAGATTCCGCAAGGTGAGGGAGGGAGCCGCCCTCCTCAACCTAAGCAATGATGGTGTTTTGGTGGAATGTTTGAGGCCTAAAATGGGCCTCTAGACAACCTAGTGTTGTCAAGTTCCTTTGACAACACCAGTGTTATTTTGTGTGTATATTGGAAACTAAGCTCACAGCGGATAGATTGGATAGGATGATGAGAACCAGCTTTGGTGTGTGGGTTTGTGCCCATAATTTTGTAGCCCTCAACAACACAAGGATGACTAAGGAGGCCTGGTCAAAAATACAGAAATACAGAAATACTATTATAAGCAGGGCAATAATCCAAAGTACAGAACTTAGTGTAAGCAAGAACTTGTCAGTAGTAGAATCAATAAGATGCAGCTAAAGGAAACTACAATAGTGAGAGGCATAACAGATGGCAACTCACTGGACAAAGGTGAAATCAATGAGGATGGAGGCTCTAAGAATCAGACCAAGGAGGGGATAGAAGCAAAGATTCCTGAACCAATGAGAGGCCACTTGGGACCAAATAATGCGACAAACCCAGACCAGGAAAGTGGACAACAAACACAAACAGAAGGGAGAAAGGTAACTACTCTGAACAGTGAGGCAAAAAATGATACAAAGGGACCTAAACCTATACAGACCCAAATGGAGCCAAGACCAGTCATTGGAAGTGAATGGCAGAAGGTGCAAAACTATAAAAATAGCAACACAGGTAAGGCTGTGATGACATCCAACAGAAGAATGATTAACGAAGATAATGTGCAAGTTAATGTGGGTGTAAATAGCGAAGTGAAGGAAAAGTGTAATGCAGAAGGAACAAAGAGACCAGGAGGGGAGAGACCCTCCCAAATTAGAAAATAAAGATGTTGTGCTGAAACGTCCGAGGCCTAAATAAGGCTTCGAGACAATATAGTGTTGTCAACTTTATAAGACAACACAACTATAAATTTGCTTACTTTCTTGAAACAAAATTATCTCTAGAAGATTTGGGTATCATGATGATAAATAAGTTCTAAAGATGGGAATATAGTCATAATTTTGGTTATATTATAGGAGGATGAATTGCTATTGCTTGGAACCCTTTCTTTTATCAATGCAATATGTTGGTGTAGGGAGAACAATTTGTTCACTACAATGTGAAGTGACGGACATCTCAGATGCAATTTCTGGTGACATTTATGTATGGGTTATACAGTATGACTAAAAGAAGGGAGTTATGGCAGCATCTGATCGAGCAGGCTTCGGATCCATTGATGTCATGGATACTAATAGGGGATTTCAATTGTGTCTGTGCTACTAGTGAAAGATTAGGTTGTCAACTTGTTTAAAGACATACAAGATTTCCGAATAACTTTGGGATTAGAAGATGCTCCATATAGAGGGGAGTTCTTCACATGGAATAAAAACAATCTATGGGC
>JANVCQ010000007.1:25176939-25205455 GCA_025531925.1 Erythroxylum plowmanianum | reverse complement strand
TTAGATGCATATACTACGACTGTTGATTTTGAAGTAGTACAACAGAAGCATGATGAAGACATTGAAGATAAAGTTGAATATCTATGTGCTTCTGTAGGTGACTTGCATAAAGAAGTAGAGTATATTCGACAAGTTCTCAAGTCACTTCGCACTGAAATGAGAGAAATGTTTTTTAAAGTTATGAAGCATCTGTGCTCATGATCTTTTTAATCAATAACAAGGGGGAGAAAGGAGAAAAGGAGAAAGACATGACAAAGATAGGGGGAGAACAAGAAAAGAAGAAAAGAATATAAGAAGAAAATTTTTGGCTATTTTTGGCTACAATTTTTTATGATTATTTGTTATCATCAAAAAAGGAGAGATTGTTAAGTCAAAATGACTTTACGATTAATAATTTTGATGAAGACCAAATAATAATGGAGGAAGAAAATGAGACGAAGCAAAGTTGAAAATGAGACGAAAACAAAATGAGACGAAAGCAAAATGAGACAAAAACAAAATGAGACGAAAGCAAAATAAGACGGAAGCAAAATGAGATGATAAAAATGAGACGGAAGCAGAAAACAAAATGAGACGATAGAAATGAGACGGAAACGAAATGAGATAAAAGTGAAATGAGACGGAAGCAAAATAAGATGAAAGCAAAATGAGACGATAGAAATGAGACGAAGCGAAAATAAAAATGAGACGGAAGAAAATGATACGAAAGAATTGAAGACGAAGATCCGATACCACATCAGATGATCAATCAGTTTGAGTAAGTTACATAACTCAACTGAATAATCATTTCTTTAAAGATCAAGAAACAAGAAGAAAGAAGCAGTTATCAAGAAGCAGTTGAAGACGAAGACTATAAATACGAGTCAGAGTCGAAGACTGAAAAAGTTAGTAATTTTCAAAAAAGCTAGAGATTTCAAAGCTAAAAATTTTATTCATTGTGTTAAACTTAGAGCTACTATTATCTGTAACAAAGCTCGAAACATCTTTCAGTAGAAGGAAGAAAAGTTGATAGCTTGAAGAGGCCAAGTCAGAAAAGAATATTTGTTGTAAGAGACCTGAAGAGGCTCGGAGAAAAGAATACTTGTATTTTTGAGAAGTATAGTAAAATCTCAGAAAGGATTTTAAGGACTAGACGTAGCCCACAGTTTGGGGTGAACCAGTATAAAACTGCTGTGTCAATTATTACTCTCATCTCTCAACTTTTAATTTCTATTGTTGATACAAATACCTCATAATACTATTTTTCAATCGTTTGAGAAAGCAAGTTTTCTTTAAAAAAGAAGTTTTTGGTTAAAAGGAGATTGTATTCAAAAACGGATACACAATTCAAACCCCCCACCCCCCTTCTTGTGCATTTTGTATATCGAATATTAAGTTTATACTAACGTGTGATTTACTTCATGAACTCGATCCAAGACAAAATTACTCTAAACTTACTGTACCATTCATACCACTGTAACGCTAATCCATTCACGTAGAATGCGGTGATTGACAATTTCTCCTCCTACTGAATGCCATGGTATCGAAAATATTGTTCGAACCGAAATAGCCACCCTTGAGAATTCTCACCTTCAAATATGGGAAATAGCAGCTTGGGTCGGTGTCTTAGTGAGTCTTCTTTGTAGGTCTTAGAGTCATATAAACTAGCTCGAGAGCTCCCTACTCCAAAGAATGAGTTTCCCCTAGTGTTAGTCCGTGTTGGAGTCATAGTAGCTCAGAATTCTTGAAACTTGCTGGTGAGGTTTTAAACCATCAGGCTCAATTGATCGTAGTTGTTGTCTACTCATGTTCTCAGTTGATCATAATTATTGTTAACTTGACTCAAGACAACTTCTTGTTTAGAAAGGATATCAGCAGCTTTGCTCCGTATATCGTTAGTTGCCTTTTGACGGGTCTCCATTTTTGTTGATGAAACTGGCTCTGATACTAATTAATGGGTTTAATTTGGGATTGAAGACAAAGTTTAGGAAAGAAAAACAAAAAGATTGAGAGATTAAGGAAAGAATTTAGGAGAGATATATTTTATGATAATGTTTTATGATCCCCTTTATTAATAATACAGCTATCAATATATAGCCTTTTAGTTACAGAGGAACTATGAAACTAACTAACTTGGAAATAAAGAAACCTAGACCAATTGAACTACTTTGGCTGCGTCCTAGCCTAATATTACGAAAACAACAAATTACTTCCTAAAATACTTCCACAATAAGTGGGATTATTGAATAGGCCTATTCCAACATTACCCAACTAATACCACTTCCACATCTGCATACCTCCTAGCACTTGTGTGTGCATGGAACATATTAGTTTGTTACTATCTCACTTGAAATTTTATCCTGAATCATAAACTTGAAATCAACATTTGAAATTTGGAATTTCCTCAAAAGTGAATATGAAGGAAATGAAAGGATTAAAAGAATGCAAGTGTTAAACCTAGTTAGAGAAATTAAAATATAGAAAATGAAGGAGTCTAAGACAATCAAAGAGTATGCATATAAGCTTCTCAGAATTGTCAACAAAATAAGGTTACTTGGTTTTGAATTTTCTAACTCTAGAATTATTCAGAAAATAATTGTAACTATTCCTGAAAATTTTGAAGCTACTATTTCTGTCTTGAAAAATACTAAAGATCTGTCAAAAGTTACTTTGGCGGAATTAGTAAATGCTTTGTAGGATCATGAATAAAGAAACCTAATAAGGGTTGAAGATTTTGTAGAAGGAGCATTGCAAGTCGAGTTGTAAGTCAACCAAGGAGTAAAAATGTAGGGAGAATAAATTCAAGAAACAAAATTTTAGTTCACAACATACAATCGGTACCACCGTCAACAGCACTGCAGTAAAAACAAAGAATTTTCTCTTTGTAAGCATGGTAGAAAAAAGGGTCATCATCCTTTCAAATGTTGGAGAAGACTTGATGTCAATTGTGCAAATTGTAATAAGTTGGGCATCATAAGAAAATTTGCAAAAGTAACTTGGAAGAAAGGAATGAGGCTCAAGTTGCTAACTTACAGGAGGAAGAACAATTATTCGTAGCAACCTGTTTCACTAGCAATAGCTCAAGCGAATGTTCGCTAGTGGATAACGGAAGTACCAATCATATGTTTGGTGATCTAGAACTTTTCAGAGATCTGGACAGATAACAAATATCAATGTCAGAATTGGTAATGGTAAACACATCACAGTTAAAGGAAAGGGAACCGTAGCTATTGAAAGTTGCACAGGTACAAAATTAATTTACAACGTTATGTATGTACCTGACATTGATCAAAACTTACAAGTGCTGGGCAGTTAGTTGAGAAGGGTTTTTCAATCATCTTTAAGAAGAAGTAATGTTTGATCAAAGATGCAAACAATGATGAAGTGTTCAAAATCAAAATAAGGGGCAAAAGTTTCTCACTTTATCCAATGGAGGAGCAGTAAGTAGCTTATGCTATCATTTGAAACAATGTTGAAATTTGACACAAGAGCCTAAGTCATTTTCATTATACAGTAGTACTAAATATGCAAAAAAAAAAAGGCATTGGCCCATGGCTTACCTTACTTGGAATTAGAATTACAATGTTGCAAGGCTTGCCAATATGGAAAACAAGCAAGATTTTCATTCCAGAAATATGCCTAGAGAGCAACAAAAAAGTTGCAACTCATCCACACTGATCTTGAAGGACCTAAAAAAACTCCTCCATTAAAAGGGAGTAAATATTATATAATCTTTATTGATGACTTCACTTACATGTATTGGATTTATTTTCTTATATTTAAGTCTGAAGTTGTAAGAAGTTTCAGAAGATTTAAGTAATGGATTGAAAACGAAAGTGGTTGTACAATTTAAGTGTTGAGGTCTGATAATGACAAGGAGTATACTTCATACCAATTTAATCAGTTTTGTGAGGAAGTTGTCATTGAGCATCAATTGACAGTCCTATATACTCCACAACAAAATAGAGTTAGTGAAAGGAAGAACATGACCTTTTTCAAGATGGCAAGATGTTTGATGTATGAGAAAGGTTTGACTAAGGAGTACTAGGTAGAAGTAACAAACAAAACTATGTTCTTATTAAATAGGCATCCTACAAAAGTTGTAAACGGGAAGACTCCTTTTGAGGCGTAGTATGGGTTCAAATCTAGTCCCCAACCTTCTAACATAGGACTCTTGTCTCTAATAAGCCCTTCAGTAGTGACATTTGTATATCTCCTAGAACTACAGCGTAATCAAAAATATTTATCCTGACTTCCCAAAATTAGTAGGTATTCTGATAGGAATTGCAACTTATCCTCAGGTACTCCTCGCCATTCATTATTGTTTATCCTAATTCTAACTTTAGGATTTAGGGGAAACTTGCAACTGAGATGTAGGAACATGTTATGACAAACTGGGTCTATCTCACTCCAATTATTGTAGAAGAGTGAGATTAATTAATCCTTTGAATTTAAATATGAAAAAGTTTTTATAGAAAGCTTGCCATATTATAAGAGTTGGCTATGTATGAAGTCACAAAGAATTCTCAATGTGAAAATATAAAGATAAAGAGCTAGTCCATTTTTAACGGTAAAAATTAAAGAAGTTTCAATTTTGAAAAGAATTGAACGAAAAGCCGCAATTTTGGAAAGAATTGAACAAAGGACTGGTCACAAAGATCAGTGTAGGCCTAATCTGCCAACAGGGACCTCTGTTTAAATGGGTAAGAGCATACTATCTTATCGTAGGGCAAGCACTCTAGGCCAATGGAGAGGTGAAGAAAGATTCACACACGTTATTAATTTGATTCTTTACTGAGATGGTTTCTTCAACAGATCTCAACTAAAGAGGTTTACCTATAAACCAAGTGAATGCCATAATAGGCATTAAGATTAAAGGATAATGGATAAGAAAGCAAATTGCACTTGATAACAGGGAAGCTAGTATAGCCTCATAAAAGTACGATGGTAATCAAAGAAAATATCACAAACATCAATTATTGGATGTAAGTTGCACTTTAGTGGGTTAGTTATGCGTGAATGGATTAGGGAGTTTTTTTTTTTTTTTACCCCTATGAGATATTTTAGGAATGTCTTAATTATAAGAAATTATTTTTAAACTATTGACTAATCTTCGCTTTCTTGTAGACAGCAAAGTTCTGACTCTAAGTTTTAAACAGCTGCATATATGAGGGGTTCAAACCCACAATCTCATTTAAGCTAAAAAAAATTCCTTACCAATTCACATTCGCCTTGAGATTTAGATACCTTTTTTTTGTATACAAGGGAAAGGAAACTAAAACAACCAAACTAACGCAACATTCGACGATACAAAGCATTGTGCTGGTTCGAGCGAATGAAGTCCAAAGTTGTCAGTGGAGGCTCCTGTAAGATGTGCAGTCTTTGACTGGCAAGGATGACGAGCGAGGCCAAATAATCTGCACTCTGATTTCCTTTCGGTGGATATGTTGAATCTGAATTTTTTAATTTTGGAGAAGCAACGCACGACCGTCTGTTACCAGAAAAAGATCATCAGGTAAAACAGTAATGGAAGACGACAAAAGATTGATTACCTCGAGAATAACTCGCCGGTTAGATACCTTTTTTAATTATAAGAAACAAGATGAGAACGACGTGTTCGTGGCCAATTAGAACGAGAGAGAATTTTGGAAAAGGAGAATCCATATCACCATTCACCTGTTACCATCTTTTAACGTTAACTTGACCGTGGTTGGATTTTATCTTTATGGGAGTTTAAGAACTATTTTAATAAAATAAAATTTTAAGTACTATATGATTGTTTGGTCATGCTTTGTCACATTCTGTAATAATTACAGAAATTAAATTATTGGAAATATATTGTCGGCCAAGCACTGATGTGATGTGTTTCTAATTCTGTACCTTCTACCGCACTTAGACGCGCTCCATACGAACAAAAACCATTCATAAGAAGAGCACATCCCACCGTCTTCCATATTAGCTCCTGACAAGAAAAGGGCGAAACCAAAAAACAGAGCATCAATGATGATACCACCTCAATTAATGACCCAGACGTGGGCGACAATGGGTTCAACCATAGCCAGTTTCATGTTTCTCTGGGCTATTTTTCAACAATACTGTCCGCACGAAGTTCGTAGGTACCTTGAGAGGTGTACGCACAGAATCATGAACTTTTTCTATCCTTACATCAAGATAACAATCCACGAGTACACAGGAGATCGACTCAAACGAAGTGAAGCCTTCGCTGCTGTCGAAGCTTATCTCAGTGTCAACTCATCAAAGTCTGCTAAAAGGTTAAAAGCTGAGATGGGAAGAGGTAACAACAGCCTGGTTCTTAGCATGGATGAGCACGAGAGAGTGACAGACGAGTTTAAAGGCGTTAAAGTTTGGTGGGTTTCGGGCAAAGTTGTGACAAGCTCACAATCCTTGTATCCACAGCCAGAGAGGAGATACTACAGGCTCAGCTTTCATAAAAGTCACAGAGAGATCATTACGGAGAGTTACTTGAAGCATCTGGTGAGAGAAGGGAAGGAGATTAAGGTTAGAAGCAGGCAAAGAAAGCTTTATACCAACGGTTCTGGACACAGATGGCCAAGTTTCAAGCAGACTGTGTGGAGTCATATAACTTTTGAACATCCTGCCACTTTTGATACCATGGCCTTGGAACCTAAAAAAAAGGAGGATATCATTGACGATCTTGTGACCTTCAGCAAAAGCAAAGATTTTTATGCTAGGATTGGCAAGACTTGGAAGAGGGGTTATCTTCTTTATGGCCCTCCTGGAACTGGCAAGTCTACTATGATTGCTGCAATGGCCAACTTGTTGAACTATGATGTTTATGATCTTGAGCTCACTGCAGTGAAGGACAACACTGAATTGAGGAAGTTATTGATTGAAACAACCGGGAAATCGATCATTGTGATTGAGGATATTGACTGTTCTCTGGATCTTACAGGGCAAAGGAAGAAGAAAGCTGATAAATCTTCTGAGGATGACAAGTTAGACAAAGAAGCTGCTCGTAAAGAACCAAAAGAGGACACAACCAGCAAGGTTACGCTTTCAGGGCTGTTGAATTTTATTGATGGTTTATGGTCTGCTTGTGGAGGTGAGAGAATTATAGTATTTACTACTAATTATGTAGAGAAGCTTGATCCTGCTTTGATCAGAAGGGGAAGGATGGACAAGCATATCGGATTATCTTACTGTAGTTTTGAGGCATTTAAAGTGCTGGCTAAGAATTACTTGGAACTGGAAAAACATGCTATGTTTGAAACAATTCAAGGATTAATGGAGGAGACCAAGATCACACCTGCAGATGTTGCAGAGAACCTTATGCCCAAGTCCCCATTGGACGGTGTTGAAAAATGTCTTTCAAATTTGATTCGAGCACTCGAGGAAACGAAAGCAGCAGCAGCTGCCAAGGAGAGGGAATTAGCAGCAGATAAAGAGAAAGCTGGTAAAGAATCATCCAGGAAACAAGCAGAGAAGGAAGGGGTTGATGGTGAAACAGCAGAGAATATTTTCCAAAAGGAAGCTGCCATGGAGCAGGAAAATGGAAACGTCGAAAAACACAAACAAAAGGAAGAGTTGGATGGTGAGACATGTGAAGCTTCCGTCGGAAAAAATGAGCCGCGGCAAGAAAATGGAAACGGTGTGATGTGATTCCCCTGAAGGGCAAATAATTACTTCGGTTATCCAAAAACAACTTTTGTGGTCCAGATCACTGTTAATAAGGCAGCAATCCTTTTGTCATCTTTTTCTCGCCCACTGCTCCATATAAGATCAAAGCCAATCAAATACCAAATGAAACAATCCTGCTTCCAATGTCACTATTTATCCAATTTGATATTGATAATGTAGAATAATGTATCGAATGAAAAATGAAACCTCACTAATGTATTGGGAACGGTTGATTCATTAAGTATATTAAAAATTCAGCCGAACTGATCATTTTTTCAAGAACTAACCACCAAAACTGTTAGGACATAGATAATTGCCAAAGATAATGCAGGGCTTGCACATCTAAAAGCCGAAGTTTCAGTTACAACATCAGTTAAAGGTTATTGTACATTAGTTGGATAAAATAAAGAACCACCAACATATTCTCATTTACCCATTTTAGGTTTCTATGAACGTAGACATACTAAAAAATGACTACCTAATCTACAGAACTCTCAGCACCAGGTCGTTCCCTGCCGCAAATCCAAGATGAATCGCATCCAGGTTTGCTTTAACTTACACCACGGAAGAAGTCTGATCATAATTGCAAAATTTGTAACTTTCTAATATCATACACTATTAAGCTTCCTGAGCAGAGACTGCAAATCTTGTTTTCTGGTAAGAGAGAACAGCTCAAAAATCATCTCTATCATCATCATTTATAGTTGCGTTTGGACCATCATCAAAACCAGAACCTGGGGCAACTTCATTAAGATCAAGTAATCGTCTTTTTCTCACACCTTCACCTTCACCTTCAGCTTCATATTCACCTTCACCTTCACCTTGATCTTGATCTTGATCCAGGCTATTAGATTTTTCAAGTGGCTGAACTTGCTCCTTTTCTGCTGCCTCTGTACAACCATCAGCAGGCAGATTGATTTTCATATCTTGGTCATCGTAGATGCCATCAGAATCTTTACTTTCAGCTGAATACTCCGTATCTTCACTTGCATCTGAGGATCGTTCATCTGATGCATTTGATTTTTCGGGTTTTATCAACTCAGCTTCTGATTCAGAGAGTTCGTACTGCCGGTAATTAATCCGGTTCCTAGTGGCCCTTTTACTGCGTCTTAGACCTGATTGGATCTCATCAACAGATCGTAATTTAAATTCCCTCCGAGTACGACCTGGCAATTTCTTGATTTTTTGTGGCCCATCACTCTCCTCACTGATACTTAAGGAATCCTCCTCTTCTTCCTCCTCATCTTCACCATTTTCTTCATCCCACTGGTATTCCTCATCCCCTTCTGAGCTACTAGACAGCTTCCTTTGTTTACGTTTCCTTGTATATTCCTCATCATATACGGCCTCTCCAACTATGTCATCATCACTGTAAAAATCTGCATCATTATCTGAAACTGCTTCAACATAGTCTTTTGCTGAGTATCGTTGTGGCCTCTGTCTTCGCCTGTTACTGCAAACCATTGCAGATTATGAGATGGTGGAGCTTAGGGGCAATACAAGAAGCTCGAAATCGAAGATTGTTCTTACCTTCTGTCCAGTGGATCAAGCATATGGTCCTCGCCAAAGTCATCGTATTCAGGTGAATCGGGAGATGTCATGCTAAAAGTGCCATGTGGGGAAGTATGTGAAGGACCACTCCACCTACCATTTGTGATCGCTTCTGGTCTGGCAACTTCATCTCTTCTTTGAATAGGCTCTGGCGATGGTGGTTTTCTGCTGAAGACAAATTCCAGAAACAGAATTATTAATTTTAGATTGTACGGCTGTATGTAGTATACACAAATTCCTATGAGAAATAAGCTATGCAAAAACTACATGACAACGTGTCATAAACTTCATACTTGGTTACTTTTATAGCCTCACTGATTGACCGATCATAATCATCTGCAAAATAATTAGAGATGAATGAGACCTCAAAACACATGGTGTCAGAACTGTCACTACTTACTACTAATATGTTAGCTTTTTATAGTATGAGGGAAATGGAAGCAGTAGATAAATCCCTGCCAAGGGCAATAAACTAGCATATAACCATTTCGTCTTATTTTTTGGGGTTTAATAGTTTTTTTAGTACTCTTACCAAAAGTGTAAGTAACAGGTTTCCTGTCACGAAGGGAGCGACCCGCTGCTATCCCATCCATGTTCAGGAAGTTATCAAGAAGCAGAGCCTGCCTGTGTTGTTTTTTCAACAACTTCTCTTTCCTCTGAGCAAAAACAGAAGCAGGGAACTAAATAATTGATCAAGGAAAGCAAAAAGAATGGAAAGCAGATGAAATTAGGAACAGCAACATGAGTAAAAAGACACCGGATTCTTTCCCAAGTATTGATATGATTAAATATACAAGTTCTCACACAAGCAATTATGAATTACCTTATGAACCTTCGCAATCTCTGGGAGCATGTCATTCTTCAGCTTCTTTCCTAACGAAGCCTCTGTTCTGTTTCTACTCTCAAAAAGCTTCTCCTGCAGCAAAATTGACAAGGTAAATTGAGGAAAATTCCAAATAAGAACGAAACCAGTGACAATTTGCAAGTCCAATATATCTTGGTACAATAGTGAGCAAGGACCAGTTTCTTTGCACCACCAGAAAGGCAGGCAAAAAGTCCTTTCAACAGGAGCACATTTTCCAAAATGAATGATTAATTGTCTACACTGTGCACAACTGGCTATACAACTGGAAGGAATGAATTTGCTGCAACATGGTTATACTCTATGAACGGAATTCCAAGGATCATATAAAAACCTCTGGAAGCAGGCCTTACTGCTTTAAGATTAATGTAGAATAATGAATTCTTAATTAGGAGCATTACCCATTAGTCTTGAGGTGGAACTTTTCAATTTCTGCTAGTCGTTGCTTGAAAGAGAAAACAATATCTTCCTATCCAAAGTTCTATTTACATCTTTTTATCAGAAATCCAGTTAAGAAACAGGACTAGCCAGTAAGATAGAGAAATCGTACCAAGAAAATGCTATGATTACTGCTCAAAAAATGGATTATGTCACATCCAGATATTACAATTGCTATCTCAATAAGCAAAAATAATCCATATTGGAACAAGAGATCGTTAAGCCCAAAGCCAGATCCAATAACTTCTGTCTGCATGCACTAAAACATACAAGCATGTTGAAATTAGATCTCCAAATTTGAACATAAGCGAACAGCCCATACAAGGTAATAAATACTCACTGGAATCCTATAGGCAATCCTTGTATGGAAAACACAAATATGAGTGTTGGATAAGTGAACTGGACTACACATAAGTAAAAACCATGAATGACATACCATGAATGACATATTAACCATATACAGTTAATAACGTGCAAAAACAGACTGGTCTACTAAACGACTTACAGAAACATCTTGAAATTCTTCCAAATTTGTTGCTACCGTTTCCCAAAGGTATGTTGTACTAGGAAGGACCTGGGAACCTTTTGTCTTTGCTTTCTTCCCCTCAACTTTTCGTATTTCACGATATAGTCGATGACCAATCATTGGATCGTCTTCATACCTACAACAGTAACAGAAGCATAAATAACAAACCTATAACGTAGCATAGAATTGCATCAAATAGAAACTGTTGTTCTAGACAGCAATAAATCTTTAAAAATTATCTTCCAAGATAACAGAAACACGTATCAATTTATAAATCAGATTTACAGTACCAGTAGTTAATTCCTTGGGAATCACCACCAACACGTTCTTTACGAAACATCGAGAGTTGAATGCCATGTTTAAGGGAGTTATCCATATAATTCTTGATATCTTCTTGCTGCAAAAGATTGATCAGATTCAATGACTTACATCTAACAATAAAAAGAAGCTATTAAAAAATAGTTGCAATTGATCAAGTTTGAAAAACTAGGATCTACAAGAAACAGGTGGATGGCCATTTTAGTGAGATTAGAAATATTTTCTTGAATTGCTCCAGAACTCAAAAAGAGATGGGATTGCACCTGATATTTGTTATATGGATTTATTTGCACACGTTAGAAAAAGCACTGGTCTACTTGCAATTAGTACAGAGCAGGAAAGAATATTACTAAACGAATAACCAACCAAATCAGAATGACAAAGACATTTAACTCTGAAAGAATAGGCATAAGTGTGAAGAATACAGCGCCAGTTTATGGCAAATAACCCAGTAAAAGCCTGGGAAACATTGCAAAACACATCCAAAGACACCCTGTTTCTTTATTTTACAGTAAAAGCCTAGTGGAAAGGATGACTACCAGAACACATCAAAACATATGCCCAGTGCATGTCATGACAACCGTAAATGACAATCTAAAACAAGATTACAGTCCTAAAAAAAAACTCTTGCTGAAAGGTAAGAATAAACCTCTTTTCAACCATTAGAGGAAACCTAACTTGCCCCTATACAGCCCCAGTTCAGAGAAAGATGATTCCATAATCTGGACCAGGCACCAGTCAAAGTCCTTTACTAACCAATCTTGCCTGCAAATGTTCTTAGGGCCTTAACAAATAGTCACGTGGCACAAAAAGGTTTGGGTTCCTAACAATTTTCCTAAGGCTTCCTTCATCCTGTGGTTGGCCATTAGACAGAGATGGAATACCAAGGATAGACTCAAATTCACATTCTCAGGCTCATCAACCTGCTCCTTGTGCACTTCAGACAACAGAACCATTAACCACTTATTGGTCTGCTGTCAATATGCTTCTGCACCTTGGTGTAAATTCCAACTATTGTGGAATGTACAATGATAAACAGGACTGAGCTAGATGCAAAACCTTCGGCGACAAAGGAGACAAAACCAATTTTAGGATTGGCTTCAGCTGCATTGTCTATGCACTAAAGAGAAAGGAATATAAGATTATTTCAAAATGTGCACCAAGATATTCTTCTGTGCTCATACTTTCTCTTGGATCAGACAGATCATTACGGCCAAAGGAGTTGCAAAAATAAGCACAATAGCAGCACGGAGATGGAACCTACAGCCTGTCCATGGATAACTCTAGCCTTGGTCCCCTTTCAAGGGTTTATTAGTAATTCATTTCAATTTCCCAAAAAAAAAAATTCTTCTCAGGTACTTGTGGCAAACTCCTAGAAAGGGCAAACTTTTGCACGATCACAACATTGCCAATGGTTGTTCCCAAATGGTGGCAATAAAGGGGTCAATGTTTTCAAGCTTTGGTAACTACAAAAACAAGAATACAAAAATCCAAGCATATTGTTTAATTTTCAGGTGCAAACAAAATAATTCGTTAACAAGAATATTGAGATACTATGTTGTGCACCAAGCATTAAGTCAAAAAAATCTCAAAACTAGCACATTCACCAAGCGTGACCATATGACTGAAGCTTCTGGGTCTAAGAATAAAGAAAGCAATAAAACAGAAGTTTGACGCAGTAAAGAAAGTTAAAATTACTAAACATGAGAAGATGTCTTGGGTGGCCTCAAGTCTTTGTCAAAAGGTTCAGTTACTTACTGACAATTTGGTTCTTATACCATTGATCAAATGCCATTTATCATCCTTTTAGTAAGAATCAAACGATCCATTTGGCACCACATGTTATACAAGGTAACTGTATGATTTAAGGCCAATTAGGTGGACAAAGGACAACATACAACAGGCTACGGGCAATAATTTCAAGCTATAGTGATACCTCCGTTCGGATGTCGCATAGAGCTTTCAAGATCACCACACGAACTGCAGGATCAAGGGTCTTATATGCTTCTATCTCCAGTCTAAGACATAGAGACCATAAGAAGTTAGAAACACAAAAACAATCACATACTGGAGTACCACAACAATGTCAAGAGTGCTCACCCATGAGAAGCAATTATTGGAAGTTCCCCATGTGCAACCTGCAACCAAGTAGCAAACACGACCTAGCATAAGCATAATTAGAAAATTGAACAACGTGAGGTTCAAATTTTCGTAGGGTCAATAGAAAAAAATGGATAACAATGAAAACAAGTGCGACAATTGAGTTACCCAATACCACCAGTCTCTTAATTTTCTGCACAAAACTGTAACCCAGGTATCTCGTGTAAGGGCCATTCGTGTAATTGGTGGAATTGCCTGCAGTTAACATAGACCAAACAGCAATGAAAAAAAGCATTTGCAATAGCAAAATAGAATTTATTCTGGCCTTCCAATATGCTGTACAACAGATCAAGATTGTCAAGCCCATGTAAATGCTGAATTGGAAAATATATATTTCAAGGTTGGGGCCTTTGGGGAAGAGAGCTGGTATAATACAAGGTGAGATGCATACAAACCAAAGTCACAGTTATATTGGTATTCGACAGTGACTACGAGCAAGAGTGTAATAAGTCTTATGAGGCTTGGACAATTCTCCTCCCCTTAAGGTGTCCTTTGGGGTGAATTTAGGTCAGTTTTATCATGATATTAGAGTTACTCCTACTTTGTTGTTGGGCTACTTGTAAATATCAAGTCTTGTAAACTTTAGGTATCCGATGTCTATTAGGGGTTGTGATAGCTTTTCTTACATCATACATACTGACTAGGAGCAACAGCCTAATAAGCTTCTAAACTTGACAACAATCAGTAGTATGTAACGTTGTTATTGGCATAGCATTGGCTAATCCACGAAATTTATCATCACATGATTACTCAAGACAATATCCTGGTTGCTAATATCGACTAAAAGAATAACCATGGTTGAATTAGCAAAAAAGATGTCATAATTTTAAGTAAATGATAGTGCTTTTCCAGATTTTGAAACAAAACCTGTTCTAAGGAGGCTTTTTCAATAATGTCAAACACATATACATACAAACATATAAGATCAAATTTTTGTGAAGAAGGATGGTGAGGCAAAGAATCATTCTTTTTGAGGAACCTATCTTGTTTGATGTGATGGTTTACATACGTATATGATCAAATTTTTGTAAAGAAGGATGGTGAGACAAAGAATCGTTCTTTTTAAGGAACCTATTTTGTTTGTTGTGATGGCTTACTGTTGTGATGGCTTGCTATTCACTCATATTATATTTTTATCCATTGTCATCCGGTGGACATGTTTTGGTTTAAATTATTGGAAAAAGAAAGTGGGTATGCCTCTCTGTAATGTAGAACGCCAACTGTATAGCTATGTAACCACTCAAATTTAATTAAGAAGTTTAACTCCCTAAATCAATATGGAGAACATTTTTGGGAAGGATCAAGCAAGCTGCAAGCCAAATTTGCAAAATCGAATTGTAGCTACTTTACAAACAAAGGATGAAAAAGTTAAGTGCATTTACTGGTGTAAATCTAACTCTAAAAATCACCATTTATGACAAAGCTTCCTTTTTAACCTTTACTTTTACTGAAGCACTCAAAACCATTCAAATGCACAGATATTCTGAGTGCACGTTACAAAATAACTGTAGAAGAGCAAAAAGAGGAGAAATAACCAATGGAAATGACGCCCTAAAACCACATAAGGATTGCAGAAACCAAGCAGTGGAATGAGTGCTGTTTATCCCCATAAAACAGCAGCTTTCTTGGTCAATAAAACATACCAATATCTTGCATCAAAACTACAAAACTACCAACACGAAAAGAATTTCTCTTCCAGAATGATAGTATTATGTGCCTCTTATTTGCACTTGTTCGATAAAACTAAAAGAACTTCTCAAATCTATCACTTAATATGTTAACTCACTTAGCTCTATTAAACCCCAAAAAAGTTTTGTTCAACTTAAAACTTCAGCATTTACTTGTTTGATGTCTATGCAGTAAAAGCTAATAGTTTACTACTACATATCTAAACAAGATCGACATGTCATTTTCTGCATCCTTGATGGCACATTTCAGTGACCACTTTGCATCCAACAGTAAAAAAATCTCCATCCTATAATGTCCATTACAGGGTTCTGGCACTAAAATATAGTATCCGCAAAAAGGTCTGACAATCAGCAGCTAATTCATCCGACTGGCAAAAGGTAAACCAGTTTCATATTAGCATACCACTAACTCACAAATTAAATGAGCAGAATTGATCTATATTTCAATCCCCCTTTTAGCTATGGAACAGACAAAGATTATGAGTAGTGATTTCCGAAGATTATCAACCTCTTTACATCTTCCTCAACATCTTTTAGAACCTAAAAAGCTTTCTGGCAAAGCTTTCCACAATAAACTCTAACAAAAACTAAAGAGACATGCAAATCCGCATCCAACATTTAGTTTCTGCACTTAACAAATCCATAATCCAAATTTCAACCAACCATCAACTAATTCACTTCCTTTGCACCAAAAAGTTAAAACTTCACACAGGAATCACATCAAAGAATCAAATGCATTCTCCATTACGGTACACTAAGCTTCCCAAAAGAACACATTACGAGAATGAGAACTATACTATTTGAAAAACCATGTAATTACAGTTCAACAAAGTGGCAAGTAAAGCAAGGCACCAACCTTTAGTAAAGGCATGTGTATATCACCCAAAGTATCATTAGGTGTAAGTAAAGAAGTTTCAAACTCCTCGGCGGAGAACTCAACCTGTATATTCAACAAAGGCCTAAAAATCTACACCAAGAGAAAAAAAAAACAATCAATCAGTGAAATCTTAAGCCCTAAAACCCCAACAGAACAAAAACAAAAAATACAATATTTTGCAACTTTCAATCAAACGAAAAAGGCTCACATGCAAGAAATTGAGTATTGAAGCTAACTCCCACATGGAGCGAAGGTTCCACCTCGCCAACTGAGCCGACTCCGGTAGCCCAACCAGCGGCGTAATGATCTTGCCGCTGCTACCGCATTGCTCCTTTTGTGGCGACGATTCGTCGTTTCGCTGCTGCCGTTGTCGCTGCTCCTTCCGTTTCTGCTTCCTTTCGTTAGCTGCCTGCTGCTGCGCCGCGTAAAGCCTCGCCGAAGTTCGGATTGTACAGGTGCGCGACAGCCGACTGGTCCTATTTTCCGGAGGAGTGGGAGCCGGCGCCGGAGCATCGCCGGCCTGTTGAGCGCTGTCACCGGCGTGGTTTGGGGTAGGGGTAGCATCTTTGTCGCTGTCAACGGCGTCGTTTTGGGGGATCGGAGAAGAAGAAGAAGATCCCTCTAGGGTCATGATTAGGGAGATCGGAGAGGGTCCTACGGCAGTTAATATGGGACTAAGCGCAGAGGATCACAGGGTTAGAAGAAATCAATTAGAAATTATTAAAAAAAACAGTTTTTGGAATTTGGAGTGAAAGACAGAGAAGAAGAAGTTAAAAAAGAGAGAGAAGGTCGGAACAGAAGAAAGAGGTTAGCCCAATTTCAATTCCAATTCTAATTCCAATTTCAGCCATAATTAATTTCTCGTATAATTAGAATACGAGTCTTGTGTTTTTAACGTAGAAATTTGAAAATAGACCAAAACCAAAAGGAGCCAGGACTAGGAGAGAAAGGCAGACAGGGTTAGATTTTAGATGCAGAAGTTGGATTTTATTACTTTTAACCCCGGCGTTCTCCGGTCGGGTCGGGTCGGTCGGGGCCCAACTTTGATATTCAATTCTTTTTTATAATAATAATAATTAATTAATCACATTCACACGTTTTAAAATAATTTCGGTAGATTAGAATTACTTGTGTATTTCGGTTCGTAGAATAGATGACTCTGGCTCTGGCTCTTGAGGAGCGTATTTTGGATTAGGTATCAAAATACGTGTTATATGCTTCTTCTTTTTTCTATATTAATTGGTTATAATATTAAAACTTGAAGTTGAACACTTACCAACAAGGTTTTGAAACTCAGACCGGACATCGAATCGAAAATCTTATTAGTCACCGGTTCGACCGGTCGAACTGGTGTGACATCATAATTACACAATAATTATATTTAATTATATATAATATTAGTAATATTAAAAAATAATAAATAAATATATCAAATAATATAAATAAATATAAATAACCGGTTGAATCTTTTGGATTCTGTAATTCTGTTAAATTTTTGGAGAAAAGGTAGATTTTACTTTTTAAAAAAAATCAAAAACACATTAGTGTTTTAGAAAGAAAAAAAGCAAAAAAAATTCATTGAATCAATAGTTAACCTGTTCGATCAGTCCCGGTTTAATCGGTTAATTGACCGATTCGCACTAGTTCAATTGAAGACTGATTTTTAGAGATCACCCGAACCGGATAATCTATCAGTCACTGATCAAACCGGCCAGTCCGGTTCGAGTTTCAAAACTATGCTTACCAAGGAACATCAGAATTTGGAAAAACAAGTGAGTTATAGCAATGATATGCCCATTCCCAGCTTGAATCGCCGGTACGGACCTTCCATAGTCTATGTCTGTAAGTGTTATTGAATCCTCACATATTATTTACTTTGATGGGAAATAAAAGCAGCAAAAGGGCAGAAGAGAACAACAAAACAATCCTCACGTCAGGGTTGCATAAGTGGCTTGCAAGCGATGCAGGAGTGGTTGGACTGGGGGTCGAAACGGCTGTGACATTTTCTTTGGAGCAAGTGTAATTGCATCGACTTGGACGGACAACTCTATAAACGCCATCATTCCCAAGAATGAATACATCTTTGCGGTTGTCCTCTCCAAACGAGAATACGTAGCCCAAAGCTGCCAGAGCACCCCCATTTCCTGGAACGGTGGTGCAGTCGAGAGGTGAGTCCTTTGCGCAACCGAAGGAAATCCTGCTGCTGGTGAAGTTACCACTGTTCTCGGGGGTTTCTATTGCTGCCCATATAGCACCAGCATATAGATCTCCATACAAGTACCTGCAAAATACATTACTCGCTGGTAACGTTCATGATGGAAGATGAAGTAGGCTGTAACTATATTCGATAACCAATATGCATGAAATTCACATACCTTCCATACATGCATGGATCGGTCATGGATCGATAAACATAGCCCCCTGTTATTGCTGCTGATTTTTCCTTGTTATTTACTTCAGAATGGTTGTAACCCAGTATCGGGAAGATTGTGTTTATGGAATTCACAGAGGTATTTCCTCCAGGAGATGATAAAGGAGTAAAAGGATAAGGTCCCTCGTAAGAACGCCAGCCGTAGTTTCCACCCTTGGTGATGAGATCCACCTCCTCATATAAGTCCTGAACAATGACAATATAAACTGGTTCAAAAAACTTCCAAGGTCTTTTGAATGTGAATTGTTATGCCATCTGCCTAGGTTGTTGCTATAGAAGTCTGCCTTAAATGAACAATCTGCTCAGAAATGAAGTGAGTTCTCCACTATGCTGGCTTTCCAGAAAGACTTTGGAACTTTGACTTCTCAAAAACAGGTGTCCAGCTATGGAACCAGCAATGACCTAAACATGTCTAGCAGGAACTATGGCATACTATGATACAGTTCGTCCTTAAGATCAAGGGCAATTATATAATATTAGATGCTGAAGAAGTGAGAAAAAAATTATAGGTCCTACCTGACCAACATCTGCACAGAAAAAGTAGGATGGCCTTTCTGCATCAAAACTACATCGCCAAGGATTTCTCAAACCCAAAGCCCATATCTCTGGTTGCAAGCTGCTATCTTCGCTAAATGGATTATCTTTGGGGATAGAATAATTTCCCCATAGACCAAGTTTATTGATTTCTTCAGCATCTGCAAATACATCGAAACAAACAAGTAGGATCATTAGAATTTGAGCAAGGAAATGCAGCTGAACGGAAAGAAGAGCCTTCCAGTATGCAACTCCCAAATGGCTTTTTTTAAGGAGAAATATATGCAGGCAATGTCATATTTAAGTAGAAAGATGAGAAAGGATAAGTGATATGAAACGCAATAGACTGTTTTCAACAAAGCACAAGAAACTGTTCAAAGAAACAACGATGTGCTATTACCCACTTGGTATATTATCAACATCTAGCCGCATAATCTTTCCAAGTAACGATTTCTTGTTTTGTGAAAAGTTATAAGGATCACCGTCACTACCCCCATCTCCCATCATGAAATATAAATACCCATCACCAGGGCCAAAAAGAATTTGTCCTGCATGATGAGATGTAAATGGAAGGCCCATAGTGAATATCCTCCTTACTTCCAATGGCTTGGCAGTTGTTGCCTGCAAAAACATCAAACTTCAGGGAATATGCTTCAACTCGATAACGGTAAAGTCTTGTACTGAAAGATATGCACGTACCAAAGAGGCTTGAGTTGCTGAGCCATTAACAGTGTACTCTGCAACAACAGCTTGATATTGACATGGTTGTGCTCCACTATCAGGAGGCAACTTCGAAGGATCACAGTTTACTTCTGAATTACAAGAACATCTTCCAGTACAGCCAGGCCATTTAGCCTTATCACAATTAAACGATGCAAAGAATCTGCCATTTTGAGCGAACTCAGGATGAAATGCCATACCCATCATTCCAAATGCAGTATTTAGATAAACTTCATCCGTTAGATCAATGAATGGATTGGCCTCATCAATCTCTAGTGCTCTTCCTGAGTCTTGTTCAGGTATCGTCACCAACCATATCTTACCTGGTTGGTCAGAAAAAAATGCACGGTTCGATCCATCAGGATGAGCAACCATATTGAGATAAGTCCCGTTGCCAATTTTCTCAAGGCACAATCCACGTGGGGGACTTGGCGTTTCAGTGTTGTTTAGTCTAACTGGTTCACCCTCAAAACATACAGATCCGTCGCTAGAAGCTCCACCAAATGCATCACAGAAATCAGTTTTTGACTGCCAGAGATCTGTCAATTTGGAGGTATTGGAATTAAGGGGTAGTCCAGCTTGACCTTGTAATGATGGGGCGAAGGGAGAATTCAAAACAGATGCATTTACACATGAATCCCACACCCTTGAGCAGAAGTTGTTTGCTGCTTGACTAGACTGTGATGAGTTGGTCGAAACAGTGGAATTGCAGAGCACAGGAACTGACCTGGGGGCAGATTTTATTGTAAACAATTCTGCTGAAAATGGATCGCATCTCTGTGTAAATCAGAACCATAAAAATCAGAACAGAGTGGGACTTGGTCCCGCACTTATAATTGGAATATGTGCTAGAATAACTCCTGATCAAACTAGGAAGTCAAGACAAGCCTAACATCAGAACATACCAAGGGATATACAATTGTAACTGATTACAAACTTTTGGAAGCGAGTTAACTTCTCTCAACTACCAATTCACACACGTTTATGCTAATGCCATTAAACACTCAAATTATGCTGAAATCTAAAAGCTCAACTTGCTGCTGGAAAATTAGCCATATAGAGTGCGGAATTCAAAGTCTTACTGAGCACAGGATTGATTTCAGAAGAGCAGCACAATCAGGACTTGAGATATTCATAGCTTGGAATTGCCTCTGCAACTGCAAGTCTTGTGTCGAATTACAGCACGTACTCCCATTGTAAGGACAAAAATTCAGAGTGGCCTTCAAGTTAGAGGGTGCCCCTGTATCAATAAATACCAGAAAGAACATCCTTTGTCATGTAGTGAAATTCCTGCTTAATCTGTTAGCAGAACACAAGGAAAGACGATAAAGGTAACATAAGCCAAAACCTACTTGAATCAGTACATAATGGAAGAGAAGATGAAAGATCAAGGAGTAACAGAACATTGAAGAACGAGAAGACAAAGACACGAAGTGCTTCCATGGCAGCAGTCAGGTGGACGAAACTGTCCTCTACAAAGAACCCCTTTTTTAGCCACTACAAGATCATGTGAGGCAGCAAAGGCATGGTTTGACCAGAGAAGATAAAGCAATTACTAGTACTTTGAACTCGAATGGGTTTTGAACATTCTTCGTCAACAACCTGCTCTTATCTTTCAGTATCAGGCCACCTGTGGCCCACTGTATGCTCTCTCCTTACACCAAAGTCTCCCAACACCCAGCTTTCATAAAGCAAATCTTCTCTATGATCTCGTTTTCTATGTTCTTCTCTCTCTAAATGTCAATCCTTATTGTATTCCAACATTATTAAAAGTTCTCTCGCTCTCACAAGGCTTTGACTTTTGTCGTTTTCTGGCTTCACCTTCATGGATTAAATAAAGCCTGCAACTTTCAAACAAAGCTTGAAGCTTTAATGGGTAGGTTAACAAGTTGACTCTTCGCGAATACTTAAATCAAATTAATGGGTAGTTGAGAAAGAACCCACTTGTTTTTCCCTCATAATATCAAGTTGAAGCTTATCTCTGACCGGTTCAATCAACACAACCAAGTTGGCTCAGTGCTTAGAAAAACACATGACAAAGACAAACCAGGAAAGCATGGACATAGTGCTCACAATTCAATTGTTCACGCATGAAAAACAACCAGCCTGCCTGAGTTCATAATACAAAGAATATGTTTTTAGAAAAGACATAAAACGGATGACATCAAAATTGGAAGGAAACAGACAAAGCTATGATGAGCGAAATGAGAGGTACGAACCTAAAAAATGAGAGCTTCTAGATCTAAGACAGAAAAATAAGTCAAAAACATGCACGTCTTCAATGTTGGCCAACATTATCCACTATAAAATTATGGAATAATTAACGTGCCAAGGTCTACTAGCATTAGTTTAGGCGAGAAAGTACTAAAGTAGCTGTAACTGTTGTAGATAATGGAGACAGAAAAAAGACATAAATGAGCTTACCAACTGGTTAGATTATTTCCTCATTGAAACGGGTTTCGGGGTATGATGATGAAAACAAGATGCCAAATCATAACTTGTCCATGTTTCAGGTGAAATCTACCAAATGAAGCCAACTACAGGTCAAGAAGGAAAGAAGTCTTTGTAGTGGACTTTTGAGCGTTATTTATTTGTTTTATTACATCAAAGTCTTAACCATGACAATTACATTTTGGGTTGCATTAATCTTTTTTACCCTCCTTTTTGGGTAAATTCGAAGGGACTCTGTAATACACATTGGATTGTAAACTTTGGTTTCTTGACTTTTTTTTTATTACCCTCAAGATATCTTAAGAGATCTCAAAAGTATCTTTAAGTTATCCACATTCAGACTAATCCCCCGCTTGAACCGAATAAATCCCTTACGACAGATTTCTTTACTTTTATTACATTACAAGATATAATCCGCTTATTTTTAACATAACGACTATTATTGCTATTGTTTCGCAATTAATCAAATTTTAGTACTTCCAGTTATAATACCGGCCGATATTTGATCGATACTTTAAAGACCGACCGGTTTCGTAATGTGAACGGTCAACTCCCCATATTGAAAATTTTTGAAATTTATGAAAAATACTCTTGAAATCATTGATACGCACAATTAAAAATGAATTTATAAATATTTCTAAAAATTCCACGGAGCAAATTTCGTTGGGCTGCCCCAAGCAAAATATACCAATTGCCTGCTCCATAAAAATTGTCCCCAGTACACCTGCCTATGAGGTTTAAAATTTGACAGACTGAGAGATGAACCACCAATGACGTAACGGAAAGTGCCTAAGCCAGTGGGAGTAGTAAATATTAATGCAAATTGTTCCACCCTACCAGCCTGTACACATTGCTCCACTCGTTATCTTGCAAGCCAACTTTGTGCCACTTTTAGCAGCTAAATGCTTGAATCACTTAACTGTCCAGTGCTCCAAGCGCTTTCATGTCCTCCAAAAAGGCCGTATACGAGTCGTCAATGCTCTGAGTCTTTGGAGCTGATGATGAGTTGGTCGTTTCTGGCTTAATTACTGTTGGAGCTGCTGCCCTGGTGGCTGCTGTTGAAGTTGATGAGAGTGTTGGCTTTGGTTTTACTTTAGGAGCAGCTGTCTCTCTCCTCACTCGAACTGAGGCAGGAACCTGAATACGCACCAAATAATTTAAATTTAGGGGAGAAATTATAGCTTGAGCTTTCTCGGTAAAAGAGAGAAATTATTCCCTATTGAACAACAAAGAAGGGAGAATCACTGTTCAGTTGTGGATTAAACTCGCTGCAAATATTCAAACCTAATAGACATGATGGTTTCTCCAAACACTAGTATGGGGATGATCAAATGGAAACTAAACCTAGGCCGCAAATACAGATCAGATTGTTGCCTACGCTTAGGGGCAAAGCAATCTAATCAAGATTGTCAAAGCTTATTTACCAACAAAGCAGCAAAGGATCATGACATGAAAGAATAATGGAACAATAATTTCTCCTTGTGATCTTAGATTTATGACAACTGAGTGTTGTCCCAAAAAAAGGAAAAGAAAAAGAGGAAAAAAACTGATCATAACTTACCATAGCTGTAAGTTCAGGAGTGTGCTGTGCTAACGGCCTTTTGACAACCGTAGATGCAGCAGACTTGACATAAGATGGCTTCTGAGGAAGAGGTGGCCTTGTAGGATCTTCTGGTAACATTGGCGGAGGACCTGGTGGCAGTGGTGGTCTCATCATTGGGGGAGGTCCAGGTAGAGGACCATATGGTGGTCTAGGAATTAAAGGCACCATTATACCAGGTGGAGCCATTTGGCCAGGAAGACCAGAAGCAGGTAATGGTGGCCTCATATTTGGTGGAGGTGGGGGTGGGGGGAAATGTGAAATTCCAGGGGGTAATGCATCAGGCTGCCGAGGTGGTATCAAGGTTGGTCCAGGCATTGGAGCCTGTTGCCTTGGAGGAGGTGGAGGTGGTGGAGGAGAAACAATTGATGTGTTGTCCTTTGACGCTGATGGAGTATCATCATCATCTGCTGCATCTTCAGATTGACTAGCAGCTGACTGTGGAGGCATTCCTGGAAGAGAAGAAGTTGGTGGAAGCACAGAAGGTACCTAATGAAGGCACACAAAAGATTTATCCCTTCTTACAAATTGACTGCAATCACTAGAAAGGTACCGGAAATAGTTTTTTTATGGCAAACATTAAAAAAAACCAATAAAAAGACCTTGGGAGGGGCATATGGAGAATCACAAAATGGTTTCATTTGGATTAGGTAAATCCAGTAGAAAACATTTCAGCTTTGTCACTTGTTTTGTGGCCAAATATCTAGCAGGTTTCCACTGTAACCATTTAAAGAATATCTTTTACAGTCATAGACAGATAAAGTCGTGCAATTTTCTGAGTACGGAGATTATATATCTATAGTGCCAGGCAGCTAAAGTCACTTCAAACATTTTCTTCAACGAAAAATATTTGAACGAGGTAGCTCGACAGCAGAGTAAATCCGTGAGGCCTGTTTGCAGCATTTCCTATATACATTACCTAATGCTATATTTTTCACACAATTACTAAATAATGCTGATTTGAATCAGAAGATACTAGGAAGGTGAAAAATGGACAACTTACTTGAACTGTCTCCTTGGTAGATGATTCATCTGTTAATGTAGTTACATTTTTCTCTCCGGTAGTTTCAATGGTGCCTGGTGGAGGAGGCTGAGCAGATGGAGGAAGTGGGATTTGATTTAAAATTTGATCTTTTGGTGGGGGCCCAGGAGGAGGTGGAGGGGGCGGAGGCAGTGGCATACCCAAGCTAGGTGCAGCAAGCTTTGGCGGCATAGGAGGTGGATGAGGTAAAGGCAAGGAACCAATTATGGCGGAGCTATCTGCAGTACCACTGCCCTCAGGCAAGGGAGGTGGTGGCGGTGGCGGAGGTACTGCCAAAGTTGCATCCTCGGAATCTGTCATGGAGGATGAAGCAGCTGCACTTGATGAGGCAGCAGATAAGGGAATCCGAGGCCCTAAATGTCAAGATAGAGTGAGCGAGAGAGGGGAGACAAGTGAATGAGAATGATAAATTGAAAAATCATGAGAGAATGAGAGAGAGGAAGAGGAAAGTGGGGCACTGAATAAGAGAATAGACCTATGGATGATTTGTACATTGGAGGCTTTCCAGGTGGTGGAGCTCCGGTAGGATTCAATGTTGGATGATAATAGACTGAGTCCTAAAGCATAAGAAATGATCAGTATGAAGTGAAGCGAATTAAAAGAAACAACAGAAATGTGAGTTAAATATTAAGAAAAAGATGGTCATATTCTTTTGGTGTCAATGAGATATACTTCAGGCTTTGGATGCTTGACTCTTTCTTCTTCTTCTGCAGAGGTCCTTCTTCGAGAAGGAGGGCCCAAATGACTGCATCAGAAGGCAAGGTACAGTTTCCCAATCAAGAAACGCTACATCTAAATACTCCATGAACAGAAAACGAAATGGCTCATAAAATGTACCTGAACATGACAGGGGCCTCACCTTTCTCCTTCATTTTATCTTCATATTCCTGTTCAAATGGGAAAGAAAATTCTAAACCACTGAAAAAAGATGAGCTACCAACTAAACAACGGGAAAGAAAATTATCATGCAATAGCATCCATAAGATCCATCATCCAAGTATTACACATTGGCTAAAAAGGGATTCTAAAAGTTATGATAAAGGACAGATACAGTAGCCTGGGGTCATGATGAAAATTGAGCGTCTTGCAAATGAATGCATAGGTAGAGTAGTGAAGAACTAGCAGATCTTAAACAGTTGTAATTTTGATCCCAATGGCAGTAACAAAACCCAATAAAAAAAGGAGAAGCAGAGCATACAGGGTTCCGGTCATTACCTTTCTTTTTTTCATAACAAGGTTAAGTGTATCCTCAAGTTGTCTCTTCTTGTGTTTTCTTGCTTTGTCTAAAGCACCATCTGCCTCTGAAACAACAATATGGGAAAGATAAGCTTTGACTGGAAATGCAAACAAACCAAACTTCAATTTCAATCCAAAAAGATAAAGCCAAAAGGATATAATAGGAACGAGTTGATATACAGCCATTAGAAAAGATGAAATAAATAGCAAAGCAAAGTAATGAAGCATCTGAAGAACAGCTCACGATTAAATTCAAGAAGCATCTCTTTCAGCTTAAATTCCAAGTTATGACAATCATTTAACTCAAAGCTAAAAAGTCTTACAGTTTTCGCAAGCAGCCCCCTAGTAGCCCTTCCACTATAACTAGCAGGTTATAAATTACCAAACTGAACATCTTAATCATGTAATCTAGACAAAATGAGAAACATCACAATAAATCACCCCTTACTCATCATTTCCAGCTTTTCAATCTGCTCCTTCAGCACCTCAGGGTCCTTCTTCAATATACCAACCTCTCTCACCTTTTTCCTTTCTTTCTTGTTCTGCAAAATGAAACAAAAAATGTTGAAGATCTCAATACAAATGCTTTAAAGATAAAAGTTATCACTAGTTCAGTGACTCTTCAGTCATAAATATCAAGCAAAATGATAAACAGAATAGAATGAAATAGTTTAGTAGTTTTATTCTGTCATCTAAACACAATTCTTCCCCAATTCTCTTCCCACAGAGGAACAATCAGTTGTGTAAAATAATCACGTAATAGCAAGTAGCATGTTGATCCGCAGAGAAGAGTTGGCCCATGAAAAGAAAACCAAAATGGATGCAATGTCTAGCATGAAATCAACTCAGAGATCACCAGAAATAATCGCACAAAAAGTTCATTATGTAATCAAATGCAAGATGGTACAACTAAATGGAAATTAAACTTAAACAGTGTAGATAATGTTCCCTTCCAAAATCTTGATCGACAAACTAAAGTAAACTAAACTAGCAAAAAAGAGTACAGCTGAATACTGACTAAATTTAATATACACCTTCAGCAGTATACTATAAGAAATTTAGAAAATCTAAGAAAGGAGCAGAACAATTCTTCGTATTATTCCTAACCCGAAAAGAAAAGAAGAAAGACAAAAGCATAAAAATTCCATATATCCTTCTGGTTATCTGAATAGTCAACAAGTACACTAGGATATCTAAATTACATCCAAACCGAGAAACTTGCCAACCAACGAAGTCATAATGAAAGCATAAAGAATAAACTCAAGAACATAAAAATATCAGAAATTAAATGAAGCGCAAACATAACTGAAGCCAATTTCACTAAGAATCCCAAAGCCAATTTCTCAACCCAATTTTCCCGTGGTTCTCTTCCCCCATCAATTATCTAACCAAATCCAGAGAAGAGCTTCAACCCACAACAACCACTTCAAATCACTCATAAAGAACAAGAACCTAACGTATTTGAAGAGGCAATGAGGACAATCTACCCGTTTTAGTTCCTTCTTACGGAGCTCCTTCCGGTATGCATCCGTAGGGTTCATGACTTTGCCTCCTTTGGTGGTCTTCATCTTCCAAAATGCCTCTCTTTCTCTCAATAGGAAGTTTCGTTAATCCCTTTGCTGCCGATTTTGGATTCCAATTAGTTCGATTTTTGAGGTTTTGCGAATTGGGGAAATTTTGAAATTGAAGCCCAAACCCTTCTGCTCCTGCCCTAGTTTCGGTTGATAATAATAACAGTAAATCGTAGCTTTACCGCTTGAACGAGCTGAAGTTTGGGCGTTTTTAAGGACCCATTTCTCATCCGGATATGGCTTCGGAAGTAATTATCATTTTATTTAAATAATAAAATATCTCTACTATACTATTAGACCTTTCCGGATTTTTGTTAGTATTGGTGATGACGTTGTTGTTCGAGTTGAACGAAAAAAGAAAAACCATAATTTAATTGGGCTGGATTCACTGGCCCATTTTCTTGACGGAAACCTTTGGATAAGAGGATCAATAATGTAAAGTAAATTGGTGGCTACCTCGTCGCGACTCGCAAGTCTTACCGTGTGTATGGTTACTGTCCCCATACACGGGGACAGATAACAAAACAAATAAATCCTATCCACCTTAACCGTTTGGTTCCCGTCTCCAAGTTTCTATCCTCTGTCTTCGAGAGACAGAGACAGACAAATCCCGTCCTCTTCCAAAATGAAGGACAAAGATTCTTTGTCTCTTGTCCCCGTATGAAACACAATCATCTGGCCAACTTACCCCTCGCGTCTGTCTCCTAAGCCCATCTCACCGCTGTTCCACGCTTATCTCATCGCTGTTGTCTTCTCAATCGCACCGTTGGAGCCTCTTCCCCAAGACGTTCGCTACTGGACAAAGCTGGCCTTCCCCGTTAGGTCTCCATTTTCTGTTCTTCTGCGATTTCTTGTCTTGAATGGACATTGTGT